>VDFB02153267.1:0-26847 GCA_007258455.2 Sequoia sempervirens | reverse complement strand
TGAACTATTTGAAAATGTTTAAAAAATGTGGTCTCATGGTGATGGGAATGCCATAATGAATGCCATGATAAATTGTGCTATGGATTGTCATGGCATTCCATCACTCATGAGACCACATTTCTTTGAGGAATTTTTGAAATAGTTCATCGGCCTTTGCTCCATGCGCTATTGCTTACTATTATGCCTTGATAGATTTTTTCCAAGCATCCATAGCTTGTTTGAAAGCACCTATTTTAGGCTTTTAGCCATAGCAGCAAGGCAATGAACTGTTTGATAAAATGCTTTGGTAGACATGTATGAAAAATGTGGTAGCATAGACAACTGTCACCATCTGATATTTATGTAGTTGTAGTATGTTTTTTGCAATGTAATCAGCGATATGAATATAACCAACAAATATCTATTTTCTATAAGTCATGGATTGAACTCTGTATTTTATATGCTCTCAATGTCTATATGCTATGGAAATGCCATTAAATTTTTTTTAAAAGTAGTATGCTATGTGCGATACTATCAACAATGTAATTATATACTGATTACTCTTTCTTTTTACATAATCTAACGTATTCCAAACTTTTCATAGGCTGCCCAACACATTGAAGGCAACAAAGGCAAGACTAGAAAAGCACGGCAACTCAAACTTGGCTCTGGTGGTTATATGAAATTATCCGCATGAATTGTAAGTATCAATAAATGAAATATTGCATCCAAATTATAATAAATTGAAAACAATTTTGGTTTTATCACACCATAGAAGCAAAATTCATGATCTTTTTCAAAAATGTAGGGCTTTGAATTCAACAGAGTTCCCACAGAAGAGGACCTGAAGATTGCCTTCCAGGAAGGCTATGGAGCCGTGGCTAAATTCCTAAGAGTCTTGACTCGGCAAACACAATCTTCCATTGCATCCGACACGCAGGTAAATAAACTCAATAAAGTTTATTTAAAATTGAATACTTGTGCAATCTATTCAATATTAATTTCCACCATAAAGTAATTACATGCCTATTTGTTTTAAACATTCAAGCAACGATAATATATAATGCACATGACATTGGAATGCAGCCTGGTGAGGGTGAAGCAGAACGTGCAGATGAAGTTCATGGTGTGCATCCCTGTACTTTAGAGCATGTAAAGCGTGATCAACATGTTGGGCATGATCAGGCTAAAGAAGATCAGGAATATGATGTGGCCCCATCAGGTAAAGAGGACCACTCTAAAGTTATTTTAAACATATTTAATTGCAATTGGTGTATTAATTAATGTAACCTTTCATGTTTAAACTTTAGAGCATGTAGACCGTGATCAACGTGTTGAGCATGATCAGGCTAGAGAAGATTAGGAACATGATGTGGCCCCATCCGGTAAAGAGGACCACCCTCATATTCTCTTAAACATATTTAATTTCAATTGGTGTATTAATTAATGTAACCTTTCGTGTTTCAACTGCAGATTAGGATTTAGAGGGTGTTCAACATGTTGAGCATGAGTCTATAACAAAAGTTTAGGAACATGATGTGGACCCATCGATAAAGAGAACCACTCTAATGTTCTTTTTAATTAATCAAATACTTGTAACAATAATAATAAAACATATCGGGTTTAACATTTCTTTCTTATTGTAGCATCCCCTTGAAGCCGCCCCAAGTCATGAGCGACGACTATGCACATTAAGATCACAAGCAGAGGGCGAATCAACCAAAAGGGGATAGATATTGATTTAGAAAATGATACTCCACTTTAGCTTTATGTAGCTTCAAAGAAACAAAAAAAAAAAAGTGATTGTCATCATATCATGACAATCATATTTTTTATAATATGTAAAAACTGAATGAATGATTATTATATGTTAATGAATGAATGTGAATATGTTAATTAATGAATGTTATAAGTTAATTAATGAATGTTATATGTTATTAATGGATGAATGAATGAATGTTATATGTTATTAATGGATGAATCAATGATTAATGTTATATGATTGGGTATGGGGAATTGAGAGTGATGTGAGGGGGGGGAAATGAGCTTCCACCGTCACGTGGTTGGCCTTGTTAAGTAGAGAATATTAAACTATACTCAAAACAGAGAGAAGCTCAATAAGGTAATGCACTTTTCAATATAAGAAATGCATCGTTTGAAGCATCAAACCAATATGCAGTCTGTATGTATGATTAGTCATCAGTCTCTGCAATGGTACATTTCCACGAATTTTTTTTTTTAAATTTTGCTTCTTCATCGCAATTTCTACGAAAACCACTGATGAATCAATAGAAAGGCTCGACGAAGTTGCTATAGCTATGATGATGATTTCATCATTACTCCCTACCCATTTCGTCGCCCTTCCGACGATATTTTGGCATTGCTACCACGCAACTCCCTGCCCATTTCGTCGTACTTTTGATGAACTTTTAGTGTTCTTCCGACACTACTCCTTGCTAATTTCGTCGCAAATTCAACAAACTTTTGGCATTGTTTCGACGCTACTACTTGCCCATTTCATCACACTTTCGATGAACTTTTGGTGTTCTTCCGACACTACTTGCTAATTTCATCGCAAAGTTGACAAACTTTTGGTGTTGTTTCGACGCTACTACTTGCTTATTTCGTAGCACATTCGATGAACTTTTGGTGTTCTTTTGACGCTACTACTTGAGTATTTCATCACTATTTCGACGAGCGTCCTCTGTTGTTTCCATGCTACTGCTTTCCCATTTTGTCGAACTGACGATGAACTTCTGGTGTAAGATAAATAAAGTTTTTGTCGATATTCTAACAAAATCCTAAGGTATTTCACGATGTCGTTGACCAACAATTCTTCACCATTATTTCGACATTTAATTTGTAATCGGCCTTGCGACGAAAAAATAGCGATGGAAATATTTTCGCCATTGTGTCGATCTTCCAATAGAGATTTTTTGAACGACCGATGAACGCTCATCAAAAAATGGTGTCAAATCCAGTAGTGGAACTAAACTTCAAATATGTCCTTAACTTCTTCCAAAGTGTGCTCCAAAAGTAACCAACAAACTTTGTATCTATGTCTGAAACAATACTCCTAGGTAATCCATGCAATTTGATCACTTCCTTGAAAAAAAAGTTTGCTACATGCACTACATCTGTTGTCTTCTTACAAGGTATGAAATATGTTATTTTAGAAAATATATCCACCACCATAAATATAGAATTATTACCTCTTTGTGTCTTCGGAAAACCAAGTATGAAATCCACACTGATATCCTCCCAATGCCTCTCCAGAACTATCAAAGGCTTATACAATCCAACATTCTAACTACTTCCTTTTGCAACTTGACAAACTCTATAACTCTGCACAAATCTCCTAACATCCTTATGAATCTTTGGCCAAAAGTAATTCTCACTTACCAATGCTATTGTCTTATCAATTCCAAAGTTTCCTGGCATTCCTCCACTATGTTTTTCTTTCACTAAGTTATCCCTCATTGAACTCTAGGGTATACACAACTGATTACCCCTAAACAACATATCCTCCTAAATGAAATAATCCAACCACTAACTCTTATCCTCCAAGACTGGTTCTTTACAAGCTCTCCAAGGTTCTACAAGATTCAGATCTTCTTCATACAAGTTCTTCAATTCATCAAAGCCTAATACCTCCACTCTCATCTCTGTTAGTAAATTCCTTTTCCTACTCAAAGCATCAAAAACTCTATTTGACTTTCCACTCCTATGTTCAAAATAAAAGTATAGAACTACAAGAATTCCACCCATCTCATGTGTCTTTGATTCAACTTACCTTGACTGTTCAAAGATTACAAAACCTGATGATCTGTATACAACATAAACTCCTTAGGAAACAAGTAATGTCTCCACTTCTTCAAGGCTTGAACTATGGCATAAAACTCTTGATCATACACTGAATATCTTCTCCTCGCATCATTCAATTTCTCACTGAAATAAGCTACAAGTCTTCCTTCTTGACTTAATACTACTCCAATTGCATTTCCACTTGCCTCACAGTCTACATGAAATACCTTACTAAAGTTTGGTAAATCCAACACAGGCTACTCAGTCACCTTCTATTTCAACAACTCAAAACTTCGATCTTCTCCAGATGTCCACCTAAAATCCTTCTTATCTCCTCTCATTGTTTTTGTCATAGGACTGCAAATAGAACTAAAATTCCTAATGAACTTCCAATAGAAACTAGCCAATCCATGAAATGATCTTACCTCTCCAATACTTTCTGGTGTAGGCCATTCAACAATTGATCTTACCTTCTCAAGATCCATCTTCAATCCATCCACATATATCACAAATCCTAGATATACCAATTGTTCATTCATGAAACTACACTTCTTAATATTTATCAACAACTGCTCTTCTTTCAACCTCTACAAAACTTGTCTTATATGCAACAAATGTTCTTCTCTACTCTTATTGAAAATCAAGATGTCATCCAGGTAAACAATCACAAATTACCCAAGAATTTCTTCAATACCTCATGAAAGTAATCAGTGCATTTGTTAGTCCTTTCAACTTTGTACAAGAAAATTTCACTTTCTTATCTTCAGTGGTACCTTCAAAATCAAAATACTTTTCCATCTTTGTTATCCAATCAAGCAATTCTTCTGAGTCCAACTTACCTCTATAATCTAGTGGATTGAAATGGGGTTTGGTGTTTGCTCTAGTTAGGGCTCTTATGAACCTCTCTTCTCCCTAATGTAGGCTAGGTTGATCTTCTCTCCCTCTTTCTTCTTGTGCATCTATCTATTCATCACTCACATCATCAACTGGTCAACCTCTCCTTTGGGTCGTTTCAATTACATCTAATATGGAAGAAATTCTTCTCGACATCTTCATTAAGGCTGGCTCTACATTTCCACACACTCCATTTCATCTAAAATTTCTTCTTCCCACCATCTTTATATAAGTCCTTTCTAGTTGCAAGTCTAATCCTTAGTTTTACCCCACAAAAAATCTTCAATAGGACTCTGAGAATTCTAATAATCTCTCATGGATCAAAACTAGCTCTAATACCAATCTGGTGCAGCCATAGTAGGAGGGTCCTCAAAGAGAACAATATGAACCATGTAGCAAGAGTAACACAACATAAGCAACATGAAATATGGAAGAAAATACAGATTCAAACATTCTCATTAATAGAAATCTCAGTTACAATCAGTCGACAACATCTAGGTTTATAGATTCGGCTCACAGGCCTGGTATATCATGTTTGAAAATACAACATTCCTATATGCTCCTTAATGCGAGCTGAAATCTAACATCTCAAATCTAATATTCATCTAACTAATTTTCTAATTATCTATTACAAGATTTATATCATATCTGTAGATCTAGAATCTTCTACATCGGCCAAAGATCATTACAATCTCCAATGAAAGAAAATGTAGCGTGTGCATAAATAGGTCAGCCTAAAATTTGAATTACTCCTCAGTGAATGCATAGGATGAAATGTGGACCTATAATCAAGGTCAAGGACACTCCATGAAACAATTAGAATCACACCATCAAGATTTTCAAGCTACGAGAATGATCCATGAGCAATCAAACTAGCCATTAAGCTTGAAAATTATTTAGGTGCCAATTCAAGAAACTACCATCAAATCCAGAAGTGATAACTTGTCGGAAAAAGATCCAAATGTGCTCAAATCTTGGAATAAGGAAAATGAACATGTCCACAATGAAAATGTAGATCCACAAGTCTGGTGAGAAAATATGATGAATCCACCAACTTGAACTAAACAAGAACTGAACAAGAACAAAAACTAAAAGAAAATATTTTTTTGATTGATGCAAGATTCCCAAGAACCAAGGATGCTCCTACATCACCTTGGAAGAAATGGAAAAAAAAGGAAGAAATGGGAAAAATGATGAAACTTGAGATGCAGTAGTTATTTGAGAGAGCAAACCAATAACAAGGTTGGCATTTACCAATAAGGAAGAAGGTTAAATGGCCTATCAAGAAGATTATTTTGAAGAGAAGAAGGCGAGAGAGGGAAGAAAAACCAAACCTTGGATATTCTTTGATGATGATGGAGGAGCCTTATCCATCTGAGGAAGAGGGAAAATGTGAAGAAAATGGGTCCCTTGAGACTCAAAATGTTATTTCTAACAATATTTGTGAGTGTGTGTTTATAGGTGCAGTAGATGAAAATGATGGAAAAGGGTATTAAAAAAAGGGAGAAGTGAATGTAGTGTATGCAGATTGTTATGCACCATATGGTGAAGAAGATGTTACAAAAACAACGAAGGTAATGGTTGCATTTTCTGATTACATATGGATAATGAATATGTTGAAATAATGTGTTCAAATGATGAAGATGAGGACATAGATGATGGTACTGAGACATATGAATGAGAACTCAAATTTTGGTACCTTGAAGTTGAGAAGATGCTTCATAAGAGATGGTATAGGAAGAAGAAAAAGGATTTAGGAAAACTTACAAAGATGAACTGATAAGTTTCCAAAGAGTTGAAAATTTGGAAAGAGAGAGAAAACATGCACTCAAGTGTACTTGAGTTTTTCTTCCCCTTGGGAGTATGGTGTAGGAGCACCCTCATGCTCGAAATGCTCAAAATGCTCAAATTGGGGTATTTGTATTATTTTGTGTTGTTTGATGTAAATAAGGTCATTTTGTACCATTAATGATCATTTAGAGTTATTCTAAACCATTTTAGAATATTTTAAAGTCATAATGCAAATGATGTCAAAAAATTGTCAAAATTGTAAAAGTTGTAAATGTGAAAGTTGTCAAAAGTGCATTAAGGTTACAACTTTGATTAGGAAGTTAGTTGTGGGTGGTTGGTAGTTTAAATTTATTTGGGATTGTAAACACAAATCTCAAGGTCAGAAGGCTGGAAAAGATGGGAATCAAAATTGAAATCAATTTGGACAAAATTGTTTGTGCATTTTTCTTGTAACAGTCATTTTCTTTCATGTGGTACAGATATGTACGGAATAAGTATGACCTAAAAATGGTATGGTTGGGAATATAATTGAGTTATATTTCATTTGGGTTTTTTTTGTTTAAATTTCATTAAGTTTAGAGAAATTTATAGCATTTTTTGTAATAGTAGGTCTAAATCTGCCCTAGTGTTTCTAGTGAACAAGAAAATTCTATATTTTTTCTTCCCTTCATCAAAAATATATAAAAATTGGTGAAAAGTTTGGTTATAAGGGTATCTAAAAACAATTTAGAGGATATTTCATAATTTTCAATTTTTATGAAGTTACTAATAATTTTTTCTTGCATTTGGGTGTAGACAGTCCAAAAAAAGAAACCTCTTAGAAGTAGGACAGTCAAATTTTGAACCCCTTCATACAAAACAACCCTACCTTATTTTTGGATATGTGTAAGAATGGCCAAATGGGTATCCTAAATTGATATCATTTTATGTATATCAGGTCTGAGTCAAAAGATATGTCAAGTTTTCCTTTTTGAAAGACTACAAGCAAGAATGAGGGTTTGTGAAGAAAAACCTAATTTTTTATTATCAAATGCACTTTTTTAAGTTTTTTTTGAGAGAGAGAGTTTAGAGAGTTTGAGGAGAGAAAGAGAGAGGTAGAAATAGAGGTAGAGGGGAGATACAAAGATGTAGAGAGGGAAGAAGGGAGGGAGATAGAGAGTAGAGAGTGGAGGGAGGAATGGAGAGAGAGAGAGAGAAGTGAGATAGAGAGAGTTAGAGAGGGAAGGAGAGAGAGAAGGATGGATAGGTAGAGAGGTAGTTCTTGAGCTCAAGGGAGAGAGTTAGATAAAAGGGATGAAGATAGTGGGAGACAGGTGTAGAGTGTAAGCAATAAACAATGAATGAGATAGAGAAAGAGAGAGAAAGATGATACAATTTGTTGATTTCTGAAATTTGACCTCTTGGTTACTAAAATGTTCTTGTCTAAAAAATTATAAGATCTTACAAAAAGTATAATTTGCGTTATAACTCCTAGAGATCTAAAACAACTCTCAAACATCTTGAAACTATATACATAATCAAAATATAAAAAAATTACGTAATATGGAGCGTTGTAACATCCCACTATGCAACCTGAAAGAGTAAGAGCCAAAAGAGAACAAGATAAAAAAAAAATTACATGAAGTGATAACATACACATAAAACACAAGAGAAGTTTATGGTGAGATTCCGGAGCAACAACTTTTAGAGCACCAAGTTTCGAAGCATCAATTCAAATGTTCCTAATACCCATATCTATTTTTAAACATAAAGGCATAATGATCGTCATAGTACAAGTGGGTCCGATATCAACACTAGAAATCTGTATGCAAAATATTAAACAACACATTTCTTCTCATTAAATTATATGATTACATCTCTCTCAAGAGAGTACAATATACATAAAGGAACATACATGAGTACAATGGCATAGTCATGAATAGGATGCATCAACTGATAAAAATAGTACAAGAGAGAACATCTCCAACTAGTACTCCAATAATCTATACACTGGTCCCCAATGGTGGTGGCAATGCCTTCTAACCATGTGGACTCAAAAGAGACCACCCCATCCTGCTCGAAGGTAGTCACAAGGCCCAAACAGAAGTAACAAGGAAAGGGTAAAATATGGCCAACACTAATATCAGACATGGAGCAAACACAAAATACAATGCATATCAGATGGAGTTCCATCATGCATCCTCAAAGGGGATGGCACAACACAGAATCAAGTACACCTCTCATACAAATGAGGAGACTCAATCATGCCCAAATCAACGTCCCACAGATGGACAAGCCTTCTCAAGTGCATCCTTATCCTTTACAAGTGCTCAAGACCATGCACGAGGACTCATTATCTTATTAGTGCTTTTACCCAATTGTTTTTATTTATTTATCACTTATTTGTTATAACTCTACTACTAGTTCCCCTCGCAACCACTTGTGAGCCCTGGGCCCATAGAGATCCACTCCATAAGACCACTCTAATTACCTAGACCTAAGCTCATCTCATTTAATCAAACAAGGAATCCATAAAAAATATAAAACAAAGGAAAAGCCACTAAAATCCATCATTAAAAACCATTTAAAATAGCCAAGCAAACATTGTTGTTAAATCATTTAAACAGTTGATCACACCCATTAACAAAATAGATCAAATAGCATTCAACATTCATCATTAACTTAATAAAAGAAACCAATCACCTAATCAATATTAACCTCATTAAATCATCTCACTAAACCACTTTTAAATCAATTAAAAAATACTATGCAGTTGTGGCACAGAACAAGGTTCCAGTTGTTGCTCAAAGGAATGAAAAATAGGACATAAAAAATTCATAAAAAATTCAACGTGCCCAAATTTAAAATCTAAGCTTGACCTAGTTCATATTTTTCATGTTTCCAATTGGATTCCACCTTTGGTTTTTAATTTTATGCCCAAAAATAAGGTGTTGTTTTGAAAAAAACATTTTTATGCAAGGTTGAGCAAAAACATGAAAAATGAAAGTGTCTAAATTAAATTCTAACTTTGACCTAGTTGAGATATGGACATTCATACATGGAATTCACCTTTAGTTTGCATTTATAATAGGTTGTTAAAGAGAAACATTAAAAAGATGTGTTTTCACGAGCTGGGCAAAAACTAAAAAAAGAAAAGAAAATGAAAGTGCCCAAAAATCTATTTTTCCAACAACCCATTTCAGATTTGACTATTTCTATATGAATTCCATCTTTGTTTCAAATTTTATGATGGGAGAATGGATTTAGTTTAAGAACAATCAATGTCAATGAATCAAGCTAGAAATGCACAATCAAGTCTTCCATAAAGAAAACTACAGAGCAGCTAATCAAAAATTCAAAGATTCAAGAACCACACAAAAAGTACCTCAATGATGCCCTAAAACTGAAATGAAAGAATGCTCTGTATGTAAGGCATGGCTAGATTCCAACTTAGAACAACAAGGAGGAAATGGCACGTTGAAATCAACAATCAGATGCCCACAAATTTCTTCTCAAAGAATCTCTATGTTTCTCCCAACTCTACCGCACAAAGCATGGGGTTTTCTTCTCCTTCCAAAACAAAAAATTTCCTCTCCCAACACCAATGTAGGGCATGGTAAAAATTAAAAATACAAAAATTTGACTTCATATATATAAAGAAATCTCATTTCATTAACTTAAAACTAACTTATATTCCAATAAATCCAATATGATTTCCTCATATAAAATCCATCGAATGGATGAGGGAAATAACCTTCTCAACTTTATTAAATCTTTCCAAACTAAACTTTAAATAAATCCAACATTAAAATACACAAAGCTTCCCAAACAAGATTTAAATAAGACTATAAGAGCTCACAAAATGGATTAATAAAATTATTTAAAATTACTAAATGAATTATATCATTCTCTCATAATGATCAATAAAAATCACTTAAAATAACATATTTAAAATCCCAAGGATATAACAATTCAAATCTCCAATAATTAAACACTATAAAATACCATATTTGAAACCACGTAAAGATGCTAATGAAACCACATCATACATCAACAACCAATGAAACCACATAATAAGATTAACAAAAGCCATGACAAAATACCTCAACAAGACATACTAGTAAACCACATACAACTGTAAGGTAATCTGAACGTTACCGTTAGGTAATCGGATAGTAAGACAACACAGGAACACTGCACTAACAGGGTACAATGGGCTAGGGTAGGGGACACTACTTGTGACTACCTCTAGTAACCACCATCAGGGAATAAAAGTATGCTCAAGCATGTGAATCCAAGCGGAGTTGATACTCAGTGCCTACATCACTCCAATCACACATCAAAGTACATGTGCATATAACATATATCATATAGTCGAAGAAACATCAATCATTAGGAAGAGGGTCATGATATCGTAAGCCTCTTGAATATTAGTGTTACAACATCATCCCTTTCCTGTCCATAATCATATAAAAGCAATGATAACAGTATATAAAAATATAATCATGTAATCCAACATAATAACTAATCATGTCAAAATTGTAATAATATTGGAATTGCACCTCATGGGTGCCAATACAAAGTAATGATAGGATGAACAATCCAATAAAAAATACGCAGTTATCGGAATCCATCGAGGAAAAGTAGCAACAAATACGAACATGGGGGTTGTTATAACGGTGTACCTGTGCATATATATATATATATATCAATTAATTGTATTAGCATAGCTAATCATGATAACCTTTTACTTAATCAACAATGTCTAATCTCATTATGATAAAATTTAACATTTAGAATACTAAATCAAAATCAAAATGCTATCTTACCTAGGCTGGGGTTAGAGAAGTGTTACAAGTATTCTCACCATTAAGTTTGCATGTGTTTTGATCAAATCAAAAAAGCACCATGATAATGTTAAGCTCTCTCTTAGTTATCTAACCATGTAATTTTTTCACATTTTCAGTATGTTAAGGTTTCATCTTTAATTTATTTTGTTATTGCAATCATTTTTGTCAAAAACTAATGTGCAATATTTTTTATTTTATTTTTTAACTATTTGTTGAAGTTTCAAATAAATTACATTTTAAGAAGCTAGACTCCATTCTACACATTCAAAAAAAAAAATTGATCAACTTTAAAAATATTAGGGGGGACACGCTTAATTTTTTGTCATGCCTAAAAAAATAAACATGCAGAAAACCCAACAATTTTTTTTTTTTAAACATTTAATGTAGAGCACTACTATTGTGCCTACTAGGTGCAATAAGGTAGCATCCTATAGGCTTCAGATGCCATAAATATTCTTAACCTCTTAGAACACACACACTAGGATATCACTATTAAGAGTAACAATTTTGGCAATGATAAAATTATAATATTGTTCTTGATAAATTTTATGATATAAGTATTAGAGTCATTATTACTGTTGTGATTATTTATATATGCAATGCACAAAGAAGAGATACCTCCTTAATGAATAATATACCATACTTTTGAAAATACATGTGCCTATTAATACTAATGTTAGAGCCCCATAACTATATACGGTCATCATTTTTGTTATTAACCATATAAATATTAATACTAATCTGCATTGATCCCTATATTATTATTTCATGCCAACCTACAAGAATCCCTAGAATAAGAACAAGTTGATATTTAGTTTCTATTTAAAATAAATTGTGGAACTTAGATTATTAACAACACTTGCATTGAACCAAGTAAATAATGTTATTATTAAACCTTGAACTAGCCTCAATAATATTATTAACTCTCAAATTAACAAATTTGTTATTATTATCAATAATCAACTATTAATACTAAGTCTTCTATTAATGTGACTTTCATTTTCTAAAATAATAAGGTAAACATCAATAATATTATTATTGCCCCTATTAATATTACCCTCAAAAATAATATCACTACTTATTATTGTTATTTTTATTTATTTTTATTTCATTTATTTAATTCTTATATAAGTATTTATTTTCTTAATTCATCATCTCTACTATATACAAAAATAATAATTATACGAAAAGATATATATTCATTTATATATATATATATTACATTTTTTTAGTCTTTAAGGGAAAGATATAAAAAACCCCATTTAAAAATGAATGAAAAGATGCCTTTTACTAAATATCTATTTAAGGAAAAGTGGTTTCCTTTTCTCGTTAGGATTTTAAGGGAAAGTTATATTTTATTTTTTTTATGAATAGACAGTTGTCTATATTAATTCAAATATAAAGATACATATTCACAGAAAAAGGGTGGGTGGTAGAAAGGCACACCTCAAGAGTCACATGGGCAATGCCCAGAAAATTAATAGAGTGCATGGGCTAAGCCCAAAAGTCCAAAAATAACAAAGATAAAAAGGCCATTAAGCGGCTAGAGCAGTGCCAACAAAGCCAAGAGGGTCTCTATCATCCAAATTTTTCCTCCATACATCAGTGGGGTCTGGAGTGATGTCAGAAGGAGGACCCCAACCATCATCAATATATTTTTTCTCTTTATCTTCTTTCTCACATCGGGGCGAGATTGCAAGTGTCGTACGCGGGAACATTTTACCAGTAACTGGCCACTCAGAGTCAAAAGTAGGAGGATCATCAAAGGGCCACCCGAAACCACCACCACCACTCTCTGAAGCACCACCAAAAGGCCACCCCTAAGTAGCCTGTGACGAAGGAGAGCGGTTTCACCGAGAAGTGTGAGAATCCCGCCGAGGCAGGGGTTGGGAACGAGGATGCACATAGCCACTCCGCTGTCAGCCCCTGCAGGGCGACCAACCATGGGAAGAGGTGGGCGAAGCAGGGACCTGAGCAATAATACAAGGGGCATTACCCCAGTGGTCCAAGAGAACCTAGAGGTGAGCAACCTCAAGTGCAACTTTGTTAGCTTGCATTTAAACCTGTAAAAGTACATTAGAGAAAATCATAGCTTTAGCATATAAAGATACATGTATATCCATTTGAGAATGTGAAAAAATGCAATCATTTATGTCCTTCCAAATATTGAAGAGAATTTCCACCCTGAAAGTGTGTCAAAGCTGGGTGAATTTTGCAGGAATTCTGGGAGAATCTCCAAGCAACACCATATGCTAGGAGAAAGGTTCTGGCTGAAAGGGATGAAAAAATTCATGAATCCAAGTCCAAAGTTGTTGAGCTCTAGGAAAAAACTAGAAAAGATTTTTAAAATTCTCAGCTTGCCCACAAAAAGGGCAGCGAGGGCCCAGACCCCCAGGTGGATTAGCCGAAAGCCCACAGGCAAGCCCTGGAAAAGAATACACCAGGAAAAGTGGGCAAGCTTCAGCTCAACACTTGTAGACCAAGTGGAAGCAAATATTTTATGCCAGACATGAGCGAAAGATTGAAGAAGCCACCTCTGGTTCAAACTCTGAATCATAGGAAAATGTGGTGAGAGCCACCTATAACCAAGCCGAGGCTTGTAATTCCTGAAAGGGGTGTCTAGATACCACTTCCAGTCTTTCCACCAAGGTTTGGTCCCATGAATTCCAACCTTATGAAGAATTTTAGTAGGAATGGCATTCACCAGACCATCATAAGTAGCACGGTCTTGGTTATGAAGCCTGTACTAGGCATGAAAAACATCCCATGACATGGTAATCTATTACAGGGTCTAGATACCCTTCTTGTGAAATTTGAGCACCTTAAGCCCTGGTGACTTAGCCAACAGTTGACCATTGCTAGCAAAAAGAGGCAACCACCAAACATTGTGTTGGTTGAGATAAATCCCATCTTGAAAACCAGAGCCAGCCCAACGAAGCCAAGGTTTGACAACTTCCCAGGCTTGCCAGATGCTTTTGGCCACAAAAGTCCCAACAATCTAGATTGGTTCATTCATGACCAGAAGGGTTTGAAATCCAATCCCCTTCTAGGCAAGTCTATGAATAGAGAAGCCAGATTGAATACTATGCCTAAGAAGAATTTTCCAGGCCTCATCCCCAGTAAGGGCATGAATAATCCATTTAAGACATAGATCAGTCCCTTGCCATTGGGTAGAAAGTAACCTAAGGCCTCCCGAATCTCTAAGAAGACAACAGAATTCTCAAGCCACATGATGAAACCTTTTGTGAGTTTCAGAGGAGGCCCAGAGAAAATCATGAAGCAGCTTCTCAAGCTTGCCATAGGCAGCTTTGGAGGGGGCCCAGCAAGAAGAATAATAAACATGGGTGGCCGCCAAGATTTTGGAACACACCTGGAATTTCCCTGCTAAAGAGAGGGGCTTAGTAACCCAATATGTGAGCTTCTACTCAACTCTAGAGAGCATGGCTTGCCAGAGCTCAGCCAGAGATGACTGAAAGGCAAAGGGAATACCCAGAAACTGAAAAACTTCACCAGGCCCAATCCATTTCCAACCATACTATTGCAGCCACTATGGCGAGGGCAAGATAGATTGTTGGTAACAAAAAAATTTATGCCACTGGATGGCAGAGCCGGAGGTAAGACAGAAAGTATTAAGGAAATTAAGAGTTGTCACAATGGAATCTTCGTCCTCCAGAAGGGTGAGGAATGAGTCATCAACAAAATGTCCATTAACAAGCTAAGCCTAAGAGTTGGGCAAAGAAATACCCTTGACACACCGCTTGGAAACCGCATTGGCTAAAAGATAACCAAAACTCTCAGCTGCAAGCACATATAAAGAGGGGGCTAGCGGGCACCCTTTCCTAATGGAATGAAAGAGTTCAAAGGCAGAGGATTGATGACCATCGATGGTGATACAAGTTAAGGCATCCACAAAGAGCATTCAAATAGATTGAATGAAATTGGGCCCAAAACCCAAGGCTTACAGCATAGCAAGAATAAATGGCCATTCAATACGATCATAAGCCTTGGAAAATTCAATCTTAATGAACACAACTTTCTGGTTTGAGTGTCTGGCCCATTCCATGCCTTCCCAAACAGCAATGATATTATCCAAAATAAATCTGGATTTTATGAACTTAGTTTTTTTTGGGTGCACGATCTGAGGTAGAAGATGGAAAATTTTAAGAGTCAGAGCCTTGGCGATAATCTTGTAGGAGACATTAAGAAGCGTGATAGGTCTCCAATTACAGATGTCTTCTAGGTCACCTGGTTTAGGTATGAATTCTATGTTACCTTTATTGACTAAGTTACCTAGGGAATTAAAGTGAAAATCTTCTAAGTAAACTTGATGCAGATCATGCCCAATATTGTCCCACATAGCTTTGTAGAATTCACAAGGGAATCCATCAATTCTCAGGGATTTTTCATCAACCATGGAGTAAACAGCCTCTTTGAGATCATCAACTGATAAAAGTTGATCACAAAAAAAAATTGAGCTGAAGAAATCTTATTTGGCACAATAACAAGGAAATCTTGAAGGGCTTGTTGTCGCATAGGCGTGACTTCCTATGCAGTGAAAAATTGCTCATAATGACGCACAAAGGCCTAGACAATGTCAGGTGGCTCAGAGAGCACCTGAGCACCATATTTTATTTTTTAATGCCCAGGGATGAGTTCCTGGCATGTAGAGCCAAGAAAAACTCTTTGGAGGCATGATCACCAACTTTTAGCAAATGCAACCGGGCTTTGATTTGCGATCCCGAGCAACATTGTTTCAACAATTTTTTCTTGTGCCTTAGCTCTACCACCCTGAATTGTAAGGAAGGAGAAAAGTGGTTGGCTGCCAAAGCCTCAGAGGTAGCATGGAGGTCAATGGTGGTAGCCTCATAAGACTATTGGTGAAAAATAGCCAACTAGCACCCATAAATGTGCAAAAATCTAGCTGAGCAGATGATAGCCTCATTCCACCAAGAAATCTAGCCTGTACAATGAGCTGGCCTGCACTCCAAATTCCAAACTCTACAAATGTGGGCCAGGGTAGGCTTATGGTAGAGTAAATATGTGTTTAAAAAAAATTGAGTTTTACACATACTAGGCTGTCGAGTCTCCCATTCAATGCAAAAAGAAATGGAGAAATGATTTGACAAAGTCACATCCACTAACGGCTTAACTGGGAGAGAAGAGCTGTCAAATGAGAAAAAATATCGCGTTGAGATCATGGCACAATCAAGGCACTTAAATATTCTATCAGAACTAGCTCGGTAATTGCACCAAGTGTTCCAGAGAGAATGAGAATGGCAGTGACCAATATTGGGATCAAAAAGGCCCAATTTATTGTGCATGTAAAACCATGCCTCCCTTTCCCTAGCTATCCATTTGAATGGCAGAGTGCCATCTTTGTCAGATGCCATTTCTACCATATTGAAGTCCACACAGAGTAACCAGGTAGCAACTGGTAGAGAATCAACAATCCAACGCTAGAGCAAAGAGTGTTCCATAGCATCATTAGAAGCATAAACATTAATAATCCCAAAGGAACGATTATCAATGTTGAGAAGGATCCAAATGAGCTGATGAGTGGGATCAGACCCATGGTCGACCATAGAGGAGTGCCAATATGGGGCAAAAAGGATGACAGCTCCACCATGCCCAGCATTGTGGGTAGTGCAAAACATTTTACTGGCTAGCCAAATAGAACGACTAGCTGCAGCAAGCAAAAAACTAGAAATTTTAACTTCTTGAAGACAAAGCACTTCAACACCAGAGTACTTTCACAAGATATTCCTAACATAATACTTTCTGGAGAGGTTTGTTAGACCTCGAACATTCCATGAAAGGAACTTCATGAGTGAAACTCCATGTTTTCGAAACTCGATTCCTCTTCATTCACAGAAGAGAAATGATTCTGTAAAAATTCTGTCAGAACTAATCCAATCTGAATGGAAGGGGAGGAAATCCTCTTTTTTTCATGAACATATTCCCCTTCCTCCATAGGATGGGAAGGGCTACAAGAATTCCTGTGAGCGCCTATCACAAGAGAAGCCACATTCGGCTATGAAGCCACATTCGGTTGTGTTAACATGATAGCAGCTAACCGAGGCATAGCCTTTGGCCTAGGCTGTTGTGAAACATAATTAGCTCCAACCAGAGCTTCTTTCCCCTTCATAGAAGGTTTTGAAACATCTTTCACTGGCTTAGAGGTCACAGGACCCGACCCAGAACTAGTGGATTTATTCTTTCAGTTCTTGACCATAGTCCATTTTGCATCAAGTTTGGTAGCAGATGTAGCCACTGAATGAGGCTTTTCAGCATCTCGGGGTGGAGAAGGTGTACGAGGTACTGCTAAAGGGAATTCCTTTATCTTGTGGTCCATAGACTGACACCTATAGCATGCATTAGGCAAATTAAAATAGGTGAGCTTCTGGGTGTGGTGGAAAGCTCCAATTTGAATATCAATGGAGTCTTTTAAATCTTTGGAAAGGTCAACTTCCAAAAAAACCTTCTTTTGGGGGTGGGCTTGAAAGAACCTATCTGGCTTAATGAAAATAACCCTCCCCAGTGAGGAGGCTATACTATTCAAAAAAGGCACATAAGGAAAAGGTAGACTCAGAAATTCAATCCAGACTAGGACCTGCAACTTGGTTTCATCTGAGATAGCAAAGTCATGAGTCCAAGCTTGAAAAACTAACAAAGAGGACCAGACATACCAGGGCCCATGGCTTAAGATGGACTGCACATGATTAACCTCTACAAATTGGAACAAAAAGAAACCATTGGTTAAGTTTTGGACCATATCAAGGAAGACCCCATGAGGGACCCAAGCCTTGTTAACCCAATCTTTAAGCACACTTTCAGGGGGAGTTCTCCCAACAAAATACCCAACAAGGGTGTACTGCTCAAGCCATTGACAGGTAGTATCAAAATCTAGTAAAGGAAAAACCACATCAGCTGGTGAATCAGAGCACTTACCTCATGAAAGACTTTCAGAAAAAAAATTTGGGGATGTTTGTTTGGAGGAGGAGCCATTGATTATCATCGTTAAACTACTAACACCAACAAGAACTACTGGGTTAGAGCCAATTGAAGGCATATTAAAACAAGAAACTGCAGTAAATGTGGTCGTACAGTTTTCCTGCGCAGTATGACACAAAAGGGTGACCGCTGGGAAAGTTATATTTAAGAAAGGGCTTCATAAGGAGATAAACATGGACCCTATTCTTCACTCTATTATTTTTTTTTAGCGGTTAAATGCCAGTGCTAAAATCAAAGAAAAATATGTTTGGCTATTGTTTTATTTAATAACGAGAGTTAAAGTTTACGAAAAAAACAAAACGAGGAAGATATCTTGCAGGAAGTAAAGTCAACTCAACATCAAGTGTTTTATAGATTAGTTTGAAAACTTGTGAATCAATAGTTATTATAAGTAAATTTGTAAACTATAGTTTTTACTATTGCAATGCCCATACTGAAAACTAGATTTGAGGCACTCGAAAGTAACTAAATCTAAATATTTTTAGAAACAGAGACGATTGTATCAAGAAGCAGATAATATGAACACAAATTATAATAGGCTTCATGGTGGAAGATGGTATTGCTTTTTCTCCATTCTCTTCCATGTTACAACATTCACTAGATTTCCATACTACGTTAATTTTAAGTACAATGAAAGACATACAACTGAATAAAGCTTGCTATCCACCCTACCATAATAGCATCATGGAGCCTCGTGGGCTCTAGCCATACCCCTGAGCAAGGAAATATTTAAGCCCCACGAAGATTAATGGAGTCTTTTCTCATTTTTACAAGGGATAAAGCTAACATAACACCAATTGCATGCATCTAGATTCTCTGCCTTTTTCTTTCAACCATAAATCCATACATTCTATCACCTTCTTGCAACTAATCAACAAGAGTAAATGGGAAGAGGAGGAAATTATCTCTTTTCTTAGATGAAGGAACTGAACTCTTGTTTCCATATTTCCTCTCCAATCCAAGCCATTTGATCACTATCTTTCCAAGAAATGGACTCCTCTCATTTTCTCATTCTTTCTACCATCTCCACTCAGGTTCTCCAAGAGGAGAAGTGGGTAACACCCTCTCCTTCCTCCTCCCCAAAATATATAGAAGTTTCAAGTTCAAACCCTCCCCTCTCTCCAAACTCATCATTCCTTGAATTATGAGCTCTTTTCAAGAGTCAATTCATGTCCTTGGGCCCTATTGCAATCTCATTTGACCCCTACCACTATGATATAGACCCTAGGGAATTTTTTTTTGCATCCCAACCCAAGAAATTGACCAACAACCCTATTTTAAAACCCATTTAAGATTCCATATGAGTTTCACACTTGGATAGGGGTTCCCAACCCTTAGACCCACTTACATTCACATAATCAATTATCTCTTTAATAACAACCCACACCACCTTAGCTTACCAACATATTGACTTTACTCATTTCTAAGCCCCAAAAAGGAGGTCAAATTTATGGTCACAATATTTCTTTCGATCCACTCAATGGTTTCCCCTTCTCATACTGACACTTTTCTTTCCTACACATTACCAATGCAATCATAAGAATAGTCATATCACATAAACTTGATAGATAAAATAATATTTAATTTCCCAACCATTCCATTTGCAATTTCAATTAATATTCCCAATTTATGAGTCCATCGCACCTTCACAACAGTGACAATGAAACAAATATCAAGGAGAAATACAAGAATATGGTCACCCAATCACATTATTTATTGTTCACAGTGCAACTTACCATCTATTTATGGAAACATATAACAAATTTTGTTTAGCATTAATCATGTGCAAGCGGGGCTCTTACATTTTTCTATTTCTAGGATGTGTTCACTTTGAAAATTAGTAAAAAATCATGTCTTCATTAAAAAATTAGTAGAAAAATCATGCATAAACTACATGATCTTAGTTAATTTCTCACCAAAGAGATTTTTAAAATACTAAAAAAATAACATTTTAGGGGGGCCACACTAGATGCTATGTTATATTTTAAAAAAAAAAAAAGACCAATTTGTGTGGCCCCCATTTTTGAACTCCTTAATCTCTACCATTTAAAAAAAGTAGTTTAGAAGGGTCCATGCAGTATCGTGGGGTCCAAACAAGGCCCTTAAGTGGCAATGAAAATTCAAAAAATAGAGTTAGGCAACTTAAATAACAATTTGAATAATTTATTAACATAATTTAAAAAATATGTAAGAATAGAATTTGTAGCAAATTGAATGTAGTTTCTAAACTACTAGTCCTTTTTTAGAAAAAAATAAATCTATTTGGCAAAAATTTGAAATTTCAAAGCAATACTAAATTTTTAGAAAAAAAAATTCAAAAGTAGGTGTATGTCTAACAAATCTAGGTACAAGAAAAAAAATGAAACTTTCAATATAAGTAGAGGACACATGCTTGGATGTGGTGTTTTTATTTGTATTTTTTTCCAAGTAAATAATTATTTATGAATTTTTTGTAAGAAATTTTTAAAAATATTAAAACTTGTTTATCTGACCAACATAACCTGGTCAAAAATTTATGAAATTCATTTTTTTTATCCTATAGTATGGGAAGCATAGAACATGTGCCACATCTTTTGGATTCGAAAAGTATGAAATCATTTGAAAATTATAAGTTTTTTCAATCAACCTATAAATCAATACTTTAGTCATAATGCATGTAGAAAATCAATAATGATTATCTATTAAATTCAAAATAAGGCATATCTTATATTGGTGGAAACCTTACAATTTGGTTAATAAACTGTTTTCATTTCATCAAATTAAGATATAAAAAAGATCATCAACCACAAGGGAAAACTCTGAGAGATTAGGGTGGGAAGGATAGAGGAATAATTAGGTAGAGAGAGACGGTGAGTGGGGATAGAAAGAACCAGAGGGAAAGTGACAGAGAGGTAGAGAGGAGAGAGAGTGTGAAAAGAAATATAGAGAGATATCTAAAGGGAGGAGGGGGAATGAGGGTGGATGGATTGAGATGTAGGTAGAGAGAAGAGAAGAGGGGAGATAAAAAGAAGTAGAGAGGAAGGGATAAAGGGAGAGGTAGAGATAGAGAGGTAGGGTGGAAGGGATATAGGGAGAGGTAGGTAGATAGAGAGGAAGATATATATAGGAGATAAGTAGTAGAAACAAAGAGAGTGGAAGAGATACATATATAGAGAGATAGGGAGTTAGTAATAGAGATGAAGATATGGAGAAATATAGAGTAATATGTAGATAGAAAGATATATATATATATGGTAAGATAAAGTGATAGAGAGAGAAATAGAGATAGAGAGGGAAAGATAAGAGGTAGAGATAAAGAGGTAGATATAAAGAGGGAGAGATATAGAGGGGTAGATAGAGAGGTAGAGGTAGAGAAAAGGAGAGAGATAGGTAGAGAGGTAGAGAGAGAAGAAGAGGGGGGAGATATCAATATATAGTGAGAGAGGTAAAGAGGGAGAGATAATGATAGAGGGAGAAATAGAGATAGGGAGATAGAGGTATAAAAATATTTGGATAGAAAATGATAGAGAGAGAATGAATAAGAGAGAGGTACATATAATAAGATATAGATAGATATAAAGAGAGATAGAGAGATATAGATCAACGGGGAAAGAGAGAGAGAAAGGAGGTGATATAGAAAAGTAATAGAGATAGGGAGAGAGAGAGAGATGGAGAGAGGGACATTGACAAAGAGATAGCGATAGGGAGGAATAAATAGGGTGTGTGTGTATATATGAGTGAGAGAGAGATATGGAGATAACTTGATGAAGATAGATTATATAAATAAATAGAGGGAGGGAAAGGGGAGTGAGGGAGAGAAGTAGAGAGATATAGAAATAGGGAGTGATACAAATAGACAAAGATAGGGAGAGATAGATAGAAAGAGGGAGAGATGTGTAGAGATATATAACTTGGGAAAGATAGAGGGGAAGAGAAAGGGAGAACTAGGTAGAGAGGGAGAGAGAGAGAGAGAGGAGACATATAGATAGAGGCATAGTAAGGGAAAAGTGAATAGATAGGTAGAGAGGGTAAATGAAGGATAGGGGGAGAGAGGGAGAGATAGCTAAATAGATAGAGGGAGATATATATATGTTCTCATAGTTCAACTTGGGCAATACCATGCATATCATCAAAGACAACAAGGACTTATATGATGATTTATGTAAATTTTTCATTCTCCTTAGTAAAAAATATAAATGTCTCATTATTTATTAATTCTTTAATGTTTCAAGTCATTTAGGATGATTATTCCAAAAAAACCATGAAAAAAAGACTTTGTATGCAAGAATTATGAGCATTTAAAATTTCAAAACTGAAGGAGAAACTTAAAATGATAATAATTAATTTTCTATCCTCAATCTATCACAATAATCTTATCCATTGTGTAGACCTCTGAATCACCTTTTCAATGCCTATAAAAAATCAAAATTTTGATCAATAACACAAAATTTATGCCCATTTACTAAAGTGTGTTTTTTGGCTTTTCAAAGAAAACAAGCAAAACATAAATTTGTTTTGAAAATATAAAATTAATTAAAATACTTATTGAAAGCGGATATCCATTTTTATTTTCAAAATGGATATCCATTTTTTATTTTCAAAATGGATATATGTTTTGTTTGCAAAACAGATATCCATTTTGAACATGTATAAATTGATGAAAAATAATTTTAGAAAATAGATATTTTTATTAATGTATGTAGTGTTAAAAAATGTGTACACCTGTACATTTTCACACTATGTTTGGATCCCTTAATTAATTAGACTTAATTAAGCTTCTAACTGACCAAATTATGTATTTATAAACCTTATTATTCTTGTTTTCTAAAAAGGAAACCAAAATTAAACAATTGCCAACATTAAATTAATTACCTTGGAAATTAAGTGTCCTTGAATTAGGTCCCAGAACCCATTCGCCTCCTCTTGAAGTGTCAAGTCCTAATTTTTAATATGATTTTTGCAGCATTTTAATGATTCAAAATCAAGTTCCAAATGTCAGCTTATGGAATCTAATTTTTGGGAAATTAGATAAACACTATAAATACATAGTTATTTTATCAATTCAAATCTATCTAGAAAGAGCACATTCAAGGGATCAATCCTAAGAGAAAAAAATATTGTCAAGAGCATTGAAGAGAAAACTTTTTGGTCATCCATAGAAGCAATCAAGATCATATCACCATGTCAAAGTTTATGCACATTTTTGGAGCTAACATTATGATGTAGGTTTCAAGAATTCAAGCATCAAATCAAGTGTCAAATCAAGCATCTAATCAATCCATTTCATGAAAGATCTAATCCTTACAGTGATGTGTTGGACTTTAGTCCTCTAGGGGCAGCCATTGAGGGTTTAGTGAGTTGTGACATAACATTGTTCATTCATCAAATTATATCCATTTTATCATTATTTCATTATCAAGGTTTAATGACAAAATTGGGGTTTGACTAAAACAAACCCCTATTCACCAAAAAAAACAATTTTTCCCTCTCTTTGTATGTGTGGATTTGCACGTGAAGAAGGATTGAAGATTGGTCAAAAGAGGAATTTTACAAAGTTGTCATCTAAGTTGTCAAGCCACAAAAACTCACTTGTAGAATTTATTTTTGGCTTTCTAACAGTGGAATCTAGTGGAATCAGGAGGTTAGATCCACGATCGCGGGTTTGTTAAAGAAGATTTTGGATCCTTATACAGAGACCCATTTTCCCTAGGACGAATCTATCCTAAAAGGACACTCAACAACCAATTTTGGTGATAGTTGTACAGTACTTTACCCTTCTCAGATCTATCAAAAGATTGTTGTTTCTGTTTGTATTGTCCTTTAAATCTACATTTCAAGTTTTACATTGCATAATTTAGTTCATTTAGCATTGTAGTTTTATTTCCCCAAAGTGCATTTTAGTCCATTTATCATTTTGCGTCATAAGGGAAACAACAGATCCCCCAATAGGGTAGACTCACCTAAAGGTTGAAAGTCAATCCTACCTTTTGGGAGATCTCTTTTCCTAATGAAATTAAGAAGATAGGTGTGTACATTCTCTATTTACCCATTTTACACTACACCCCCCATTTTTCCTTATGTTTCATTTTGGTGAACCGGAAATTCTTACACTAAACTTTCTTAAATTGGAAGTCATTCAAGCCCTAGATCTAGGATTTGCATTAGTTTGCATTGCATTGTATTAGTTTGCATTTCATTTAGGGTGGTCAAAATTGCATTAATTTGCATTTTATTTAGGGTTTTAAAATTGCATGTTACATTGTTTAAAACTTCAAAAATCCAAAAAATTGCATAGATATTAAATTAATTTTGCATAGTAGTTTCATATTAATGTCTTTCAAATCATTTGCATTAGAAAATTCAAAAAAAATTACGTCTAGAAATTTTTCATTTTGCTTCTTGTTTTTCATCAAATTGCACTTGCATTTAATAATAAATTTCTAGAAATCTATAACTAAAAGTAGTTGTCTACAACCTGAATCAAAGATCTTAGATATCAACTCAAAAACCTAGATTTTAACATTTTCAAGCCCTGTGCAAGGACCCATTTTCCCTAGGACAAATTTATCCTTATACAGGTCATTTCCTAAATTTTTGAGCATAAATTTGTCTATGTCTACTTTATATCTTTCTAAT
Source organism: Sequoia sempervirens (assembly GCA_007258455.2). Lineage (NCBI taxonomy): Eukaryota > Viridiplantae > Streptophyta > Pinopsida > Cupressales > Cupressaceae > Sequoia > Sequoia sempervirens. The sequence goes on along the minus strand of VDFB02153267.1, from coordinate 1,924 downwards.
TTCAAATCTCAGTTTCAATTTATGGAATTATAGCTTTCTAAAATTGTTTCCATTCAAGTTAATTAGTCAAAACAAGTGTATTTTTTAAAAATAAAATTAGCATTCAAAAGTCATCATTTTTTCAGTTTCTTGCATTCAAAAATTAGAAAATTCTTGCATGTCATATCTAAAAATTACAATATATTTTTACATACTTTCATTGTGCTTCCTATTTGTTGATGTTTGTTACACTTGTTTAGTGCCTTTTATCTATTTTGGGAACACTTTTGACTTGGTGGAACTTGCATCAATATTACAACCTGGTGTCCTATTGCTAATACTTCAGTCAAACATAGTGAAATAGTGAAAATAGGGGATGATCCATAATGAAGGGATACTAACCCTCTATTCTTCCTCTCATTTCATTAAGCAACTACATCCCTCGCCCAAGTGACTCAATTGAGGAATCTTGTGGGTTCCTAGTGTAATTGGACGGGGGTTAACCATTATATGAAGCTTCAAAAGGGAGAAACGCAAACACTTATGCAAATTCACTATGAAACTTAGAAAATTGAAAGCACAAAATCAAACTAATAAACTAAATGGAAAAAAAAATTACCTAAATGAATGGAGATGCCAAGACAAGATCTAAAAACTCTAAAAAATTTTGTTAGGGTTTTCACCAGGACTAATATGCCAAGTAGGGCATATGAGTCCTGCTCTAGGGTTTTTAGGGTAGAATCAGGAATTCTTCTGTTAACTGTCAGGAAATGTTGAACAGTGATCAAAAACTATCCTAGGACTAATACGACAGGTTGGTAAATTTAGTCCACCTATAGTTTTTTTTTAGTATCTTTCTGAGTCCTCTGAACCCAGATTTGACACTGTTGAATGCTATCAAAAGGTTGTATCAGGGACTAAATCTCCAAGTTCAGTGAATGAGTCCAGTTCACATAAATCTGCAAAACAAACATCACAAGAGAGGAAAAAAGATTGTTTTGTTAAAGGATAGGGTTTTTCCTTGGTCAAACCCCATTTTGGTAATTAAACATTGAAATAAAATAGATTTCATGTAGGAATGATGAATGAAAAAATGCATGTAACAACTCACCAAATCTTTTTGAAACCTTGGATTGCAAATCTAAAAACTAGCATGAAGTGGCCTCAATGAGTGTAAATCTTGATCAAGAAACTTGAATAGGATAATGGCTTTGAATGCTTAAACTTGATCACCAATGCTAAATCATCACATTAGATCAATAACATGCATGATGCACTAAATCTTTGACATGATGAAATGGATCTTGATTGCTGCAATAATCTTCTACAAATCTTCCCTTGAATTCCTTCTTGAATTCCCTTGAAATCACTCTTGATCACAACCTTTCTCTAGGATTTGAACACTTGAAACTCTCTAGTTTGAAAAACTCTTGAAATAATGATTTGAGACCTTAGTTTTATAGGCATCCTATCTAATTTACCATTTATTAGATCCCAAATTCCAAAATTTGTAAAATTTGTATTAAAAACCTTGATTTCTTGCTCAAAACCCTAAAAATTCACCAAACGGGACTAATACACCAAGGGTGGCATATAGGTACCACATAGGGGGAATAATACGCCAAGGGTGGCATATTGGTACCACCTAGAGGGACTAAAATGCCCAAGGTGGCATATTAGTCCCACCCTAAATTTTTGGGGTGAGAGAATGTTGGGGGGTTAGAATATTAAATGCATTTATTGAATTTGTCAAGATTTCAATTGAAATAAGCCTTGGGATACATAATAAAGAGGTCTTATGGGACTATTAATTATGATTTAAAGGACATACATGCAAGGGTACTAAAATAGGTCCAAACCAAGTGTGAAATTGTACTATCTCCAAGAAGGGAGTATAATTTTCTACAATACATTTAGCCCCCACTTTAGTGAGAGGATGAGCACA
>VDFB02153265.1:0-12953 GCA_007258455.2 Sequoia sempervirens | reverse complement strand
TGTTTCAAAAGAAGTTTGCAGTCTTGATGGAGATAAAGTGTTCTTGCCAAAGTATGGAGAAAGGCGTTGTTGTGGAAAAAGTCAAAGCTTTGACTTATTCTAGAATATTCTTGATGACAATTGGCACATGCCACGTGGCACATTTTATTTTGTTGTTTCTATTTTCTCTAAGATACTTTTAAGTTGATCTTTTGAGTGCCTTGTTTCTATAAAAGGCCATCTCCTCCCACATTTTTATTTTAAGTTTAGAATTTGTGGATGTCGAAGGAGCAAAAATTTCTTTTAAGTTTTGTTCTTTTTTCCTGTTTTCTAAACCATTCCGATGTAAAACTTTGTATGCACGTAGAAATTAATTGATATCAGAGTTTAATGGATAGCTACCTATTTAAGTATCTTTTGTAGTTGGTTTTGTAAGTTCAGTTGAACAAGACTGTATGTTGCACCATTTAAGAGTGCATACAAAACCTATTCGGTGTCCATAAACGAAGCCCCCTCTTTAAAAGCTTGCACTATTTTATACATAGTTGTGAAGCAATCTGGTGAAATATAAAGCGGTTTACTCTTTGGGGCATCCATGGAGAATAACCAGGAGAAATTTTTATTTTTCAATATTTTTTATGTTTTACTTTAGATTGGATGTTTAATATTTTGAAAATGTTCCAAAAAGAAATATAAGTGAATGGAAATAGTTTTGTTGAAAATCTTTTATTTCCATCGAATTGCTAAATGCTTAATGCTAAATTTACTTAAGTGATAGCAATAATTTATGTTGTTCATGAAATATTATGTTAAATCTTTCGATTTCATGATGTCATTTGATGATAAAATGAAGTTTTATGTGAATGTTAGTAATTCTTGGAAAAGCTAGAAATAACTGTAGTCCCCTTGGAATTAACAGCAAATTGTCACATCATTACCCGAGAGCGACCCTAGTGCAACCATGACCTGGTTATCGAAGACTTGGGATTAAAAGGAAGTCAATCTTTGCTCTATAAATGCAGAATTCTCTCATAGGTTGTCTTTGTTTCATATCTTTCAAGAAGGATAGGCTCTTCGCGGTCTTGTCTGTGGAGATTTTATTCGATCTATTTACTGCAAGTAAAACCGTCATCAACAATAGTAGAGGAGTGGTCAAATGTAACTCCCAACTTTTGTGGAATGGAGAAATCAATTGAATTTAATTTTTTAACATTATTTTATGTTTTAATTTATGTTTTTGGTGCAGATACATGATAGGGATCATTCCAATTTGGGGAAAGGAGTAATTTGAAGGAAATGAAATGAAATTTCATTCTGACAGGGGGTTATGAAAGCATTTTTCTTCCTATACCTTTCAGCTTTCGGGAGGAGAAGTTGAAAGGGAGTTGGAGAGAGGTTGTAGCATCCCATGGAGGTTTCTTTTTATTGTATGTTGCAGGTTTGAGGAGCTATTTGCAACAGCAAATAGATTGGAAGTTCATGGTTAGAACTTGTTGAGTGTTGTGAGTGTTTGTTGCAAGTTGCGTAACTGAAGATTGTGAGACATAAGTCTAATTGTTGAAGGGAGAAAATACATGAGTTTAGTTCTCAGATTTTAGGGGTTTGAAGTGTTGTTTATTGTAGGTTTGGAGTGATTGATAACAGCAAATAGAGTGCCAATTCTTTCAGTGAGAAGTTACAGGAGTTGCAGGTGGAATAGAGGTGTTGGAGAGTGCATAGATTTGTGGGAGCTAACATAGTTTGAGCATGAGAATGCTTTTCAATGTATTTCATTGGCTTATGTGATATTTGTATGGGGTTTTAGTGTTGTTTATCAATCATCTATCACTAAAAATAAGTTGTAATAATATTTTTCTTTGAAGCATAGCAATGGTTGCAAGTCGCAAACCAAGATTGTGTTGGATTGATTGCAATTTCTATGTTGTTTGAAGAATCGATTGTGAGAGGGTTTTAAGAGGGTTGTTGCAGGTATTAAATGGATATATGTTGTTGTCCATCAGTCCTTTGTTGACTGAAAATGTTTTGTAATCCTTTGTTTTTACATTGCAATATCAAGTTTGCAAGTGCAAACCAAGTTTTCTTGTTTTATGAGCAATACTTCCAACTGTTTGATGTAATGCCTATGTGGATATTAAAGAGGGATTGAAGTGGTTTTTGAAGGGTGTTGCAGCCTTCCTTATTCCATCATGAGTCCTCTCAAAATGATGATGATTCCTTAGCTTTTGGTGTGGCCTTGACATGCCCTACAGACCCTATTGGGGAACTTCTTACCCCAAGCTCACAACCTAATTGCCTTTAACTTTGATTCAACTCCAAATTTCTTATGTAGTGGAAGGTCACCTTTCGCCTCATTGTTTTATTGCTCCCTCTTCATGCATTGATGGGCTCTGCATGGGGGATTCTCCTCCTACTTCCCCTTGTTCTAAGAATTTGGATGATAATGTCTCTTAGGCTATTGTAAGAAGAAGAAAGAAAGGTCTTCCTAACTCATTTTCCCAAGCTCATGCTCGAGTTTCGTGTGAAAGGCCAACGCATTCTAGGAATGAGATTGTCTAAGTGGGACCTCAAGGATCCTAGCTCTCTCTTTCATTTGTAGTCTTTTCTGGCAACTTGGCTACAGCTATTCCTCTTTCTCTTGGTTGTGTTGTTTCTAGCTTGTTTCTAGCTTGTTTGGGCCTACTTCACCCAAACTTTAGGAAGCCTTTTTAAAGGTTCAAAACCCTTGTTTCCCACTTAATTTAATCAAAAACATCATAAAAATTAATGAACCTAGAGCAACCATAATCATAAAATAAAACTAAAATAGTGCAAAATATCATGTGATCTTGCATATATATCAATGTCAACAAAATGGATCCATCGAACACCAAAACAAAATCTAAAACAATTATAAAACAAGGGTAACACAAATTTAGGCCTTACAATTCTTGCACATTACAAAGCATTATTACAAAACATTTTAGAGCACTCAAAATACTTGGCACAAATAAAACATTATTAAAAAAAAAAAGACTAAACATGATACAATATAACAATGGTGTCCAAGGTCATAATTGGCATAAGTGCATATTTATACTGGTTTACACAAGGATTCATCTTAATCATCCCATAGTGGATTAAGAATATAGAAAGAGAATGTTGGCATCTCAATTCATTACATCACAAGTTAAGAAGATGGATGTTGAGAATCGTGTCTCAACCTTGCAAGCTTTTTTCAGAAAACTCTAGAATTTGTTTGTGGTAGTTCTCCACATGTTTATGTGTGGGAAAAAGGTGTATGAGTTGTTAAAAATGTGCCTTGTCCCTATTAGAATATAGGAGGGTTGTTTTTAGAGTATAAACAACTCATTGTATGAATTTAATGGGGGTCTAAACTAGAGGACAAAATTATGGACGAAAATGCTATTTTAACTTGGTTGGTTTCCCATCTTGGAAGTTACAAGTGACAAGTGGGTAACATGTGGCATGGTTGTTTTGCCCATGGTTTTGTAAAACCACAAATAGTTTCTAGGTTGTAAATCATTATAAAAGGAGGGCTTGGGGAGGTGTTTGAATCATTGAGTTTAGTTTGCAAGACTGAGTGCTAGAAGGAGTCTCTCCGAGTCTGAGTTTGAGTTGTGGTGATGTGCTCTTGTAAGAACTTACATTGCAAGTGTATTGTAATCTTCTTGATTTGATAATACATTGTGCAAGTTTTGGAGGGTGGGGTTTTTCTCCTGGAAGGGTTTCCCCACGGTAATTACTGTGTTATGCGATTATTGTGATATTTCATTTATGCATGTTTATTTGTCCATTGAAATCTCTGTAATAGTTAGTTGAATTTGCATAATCGTCCTCTCAAGATTAGCGTAGGAAGTGATTCCACACACCTTTGCTTCCTTACAAGTGGTATCAGAGCCTGGCCAGTTTTGGTTCTATTTGTTGGGTACAGGGCTTTTTGAGCTAATCAAGGTTTGAGTGGGAGCTTGTGTAGAGTATTTTATTTTCTGTATTGCAGGATTGTAAAGATGGCAAGCACGTCGGGGAGGATTGATGTAGAAAAGTTTTTTGGCACAAACTTTGAGATGTGGAAGCTGAAGATGGAAGATCTGTTAATTGATCGAGATCTATGGGATGTGGTGGATGAGAATACGTTGAGGCCCACAGATCCAACTTTAGCTGCACAATATGATGTAATGGATAGAAAAGCTAAAGGTCTCATAAGATTGTGTCTTGCAGATTCAATTCTGATTAATGTCCATGAAGAATCTACTACAAAGAAGCTTTGGAAGAAGCTAAGTGAGATCTATCAAGCGAAATCACTTGTGAACAAGATTTTCTTGAGGAAGAAGTTGTATTCCTTGAGAATGGAAGAAGGTGGATGAATTTTTGAGCATCTGGAAAGCTTTAATATGTTGGTGACTTAGTTGACCTTAGTTGGGGTGAAAATGGATGAAGAAAAGCAGCCAAATCTTGCTATAGTGTTCAAGGCTGCATCCATGGGACAGCCTTCTGTCATGGCCATATAGGGGAGCACTTCCAGTCTTGAAAATGGAGGGACGTTGTTTTCGGTTCCCCTCTTTTTACTTCCGAGAGAGATGCTTAGCCAGGCTGTCTTCCTCAATGCCAAAAGAGACTTTGAGTGTTTGAGCAAAGATGGCCGTTCTAAGTCCAAGAATAAGGGGAGATCAAAATCTCCTGGTAAGTCCAAGGCAATCTGCTGGAATTGTGGCAAACCTGGACACTTCTGAAAGGACTGCAAAGAGGAGGAGGAGAAGAAGAAGCAAGATTCTGATTCTGAGTCCGAGAAGGAAGATGGAAATGCTTTCATTGCAGCCTTGGCCACTCATGCAGGTGACAATGCATGGTTGATAGACTCAGGTGCATCTTTCCACATGACTCCTAATAGAAACTGGTTTAGTAAGTATGAAAAGTTTGATGTTGGTAAGGTGTATTTGGGTGATAACTCTGTTCTTGATATTGTTGGTCATGGAAGTATTCGTGTGAAATTTTCTGCTGGTAGAATTAGAAGATTTGATGGTGTCTTGCATATCCTGGGACTAGCAAGAAATTTATTATCTGTTAGCAAACTAATAGATGCGAGTGTGCTTGTACAGTTTTCTGAAGCAGGTGTGAAAATGGTGAGAGGTGCTATGGTAATAGCATGAGGAAGCAGATTGGGTACATTGTACCAGCTTGATGCATGCACAGTTGAGTGCAATAGTACTTCTGATAAGATTGTGAAAAGGACTACTTTGTTGGAGAAGGAGAGGATTTCTCTTTCAACAGATGGTCGTGGTTTTTGGGTACCCAAGGGTGCTCTATCTACCGAATCAAAGTTTCCTACAGAGAAGACCATGTTATGGCACCAAAGACTCGGCCACATAGGTGAGAAGGGTCTACGGACCTTGAAAAATAAAAACCTTGTTGATGGGTTGAATGACTGCAATCTTGAGTTCAATTTTTGTGAGCATTGTATCTATGGTAAACAAAATCGTATTCAGTTTTACTCGAGTTCTCATAAGTCTTCATGTATTTTGGATCTTATTCATTCAAATGTATTTGGTCCAGTTGATGTTTCTTCTATTGGTAGATCAGTTTATTATGTTTCTTTCATTGATGATTTCAGTAGAAGAACATGGGTTTATTTTCTTAGGAGTAAAGCTGAAGTTTTCAGTCGTTTCAAAGAATTTAAAGCAATGGTTGAGTTGTAGACTGGAAAGAAGATAAAGTGTTTGAGAACTGATAATGGTGGTGAATATTGCTCTAATGATTTTGACACATTTTGTAAAGATTGTGGTATTAAAAGAGAGAAGACGACTCTGTATTCTCCATAGTAGAATGGAGTTGCAGAAAGAATGAACAGGACCTTGATGGAGAAGGCTAGGAGTATGCTGAGTGGAGCTGGACTAGAACAAAAGTTTTGGGCTGAAGCTATTGCCACTGCCTGCTACCTGATAAATAGGTCTCCTACATCAGCTCTTGTTGATAAGACGCCAATGGAAGCGTGGTCGGGCCACAAGCCTTCACTTAGACATCTGAGAGTGTTTGGTTGTGAGGCATATGCTCATGTGCCAAAGGAGAAGCGGACAAAATTGGACAATAAAGCTGTCAAATGTATCTTCATCAGATATAGTTATGGTGTGAAATGATACAAGCTTTGGGATCCTATTGCACAAAAGGTATTTTATTCCAGAAGTGTTATTTTTAGAGAAACTAAGCCTTCTTCTGTTATAGTGCAGCCAGAATAGATGGAAGAAAAGAAAGATGTGATTCAACTGCCTGCTACACCTGAGAAAGTTGAATCGAGGCCCTTAGAAAGACAAGAAGTCGAGGAGAGATCTACGAGTTCTGAATCATCAGAGGAAGAGGGAGAACCTGAACCTGAACCTGAACCAGATCTTGTTCGAAGGTCTAGTAGACAGAGGAAAGCACCAGAAAGGTATGGATATTCTCCTGACGATTGGAGGTGTATATTTGCTTTGAATGCTAATATTGATGAACCGAGATCTGTAGAAGAGGCTCTTGGTATGAATGATTCAGAGTCCTGGAAAATAGCCATGGAAGAAGAGATGGCAGCTCTTAAGAAGAATGACACATGGGACCTTGTACCATTGCCTGAAGGACGGAAGCCTGTTGGTTGTAAATGGGTGTTCAAAAGGAAGATGGGTTCAGATGGAAGTATTGAGAAGTATAAAGCACGTTTGGTTGCAAAAGGTTACTCCCAGGTTGCAAGAGTTGATTATGGTGAAATTTTTTCTCCTGTAGCAAAAATGACATGCATTCAATTTTTACTTTCTATTGCAGCTGCTTATGATCTAGAGGTTGAGCAGATGGATGTGAAAACAACTTTCCTTCATGGAGATTTGGAGGAAGAAATTTATATGACACAGCCAGAGCACTTTGTGGTGAAAGGTAAAAGTCATTTGGTCTGTAAGTTGAAGAAATCCTTGTATGGTTTAAAACAAAGTCCTAGGATGTGGTACCAGAAGTTTGATACATATGTTTTGAGTTTGAGATTTGTGCGATCTAAATCTGATCATTGTATATATTACAAGTCTGATGGTGATTATTTCCTGGTTATTGCCTTATATGTTGATGACATGTTTATTGGCAAAGGAAAAGGTTTGATTGTAGAATTAAAATCTCAGCTCTCAGCAAAGTTTGAAATGAAAGATCTTGGTGTAGCAAGGCATATTCTAGGAATGGAGATTATAAGAGATAGGAAAAACAAAAAGCTTTGGCTAGGCCAGAGTAAGTATGTTGGTACTATTCTGAGAAGATTCAATATGCAGGATTCCAGACCATTGAGTGTTCCTGTTACTATGGGAACAAAGCTTTCTAGCTCACAGTGTCCTACATCCCCATTGGAGATGGAAGAGATGAGTCGAGTACCATATCAGAGTGTTGTTGGAAGTTTGATGTATGCTATGGTCTGTACAAGACCAGACATTGCCCAAGCAGTGGGAGTACTTTCCCGTTACATGTCTAATCCAGGAAGAGCACATTGGGATGCAGTAAAAAGAGTTTTTAGATACTTGCAGGGTACCTTAGAGTACTCTATATGTTTTCATGGAACAGGAAATGAGCATTCCTTGGATATTCAAGGCTACGTGGATTCAGACTGGGCCGGTGATGTTGATAGAAGAAGATCCACTAGTGCATATGTGTTTACATTATTCGGTGGTGCAATCAGTTGGATGAGCAAGCGACAAGCTGTGGTCGCTTTATCCACTACAAAGGCAGAGTATATGGCAGCTACTCATGCCTACAAGGAAGCCATCTAGCTAAAGAGATTGTGTTCAGATATAGAGTTCAAACAGGGTGCAGTGACAATTTATAGTGACAATCATAGTGCAATCTGCCTAGCGAAGAACCCGACATTTCATGCCAGGACCAAGCACATTGATGTACAATATCATTTTGTGAGAGATATGGTTGAGGATGGCAAGGTGAAGCTAGAGAAGGTGGAGACTTTGGTGAATGTTGTTGATGCATTAACTAAGCCCGTAAGCACAGAGAAATTCAGATGGTGTTCAGAGTCTATGGGGCTCTCGGCCCCTAGCAATTAAGTCCATGACACTTTGGATCCCCTGACTCTTGCAAGGTGTTCGACAAGTGGGAGAACGTTGAGAATCGTGTCTCAACCTTGCAAGCTTTTTTCAGAAAACTCTAGAATTTGTTTGTGGTAGTTCTCCACATGTTTATGTGTTGAAAAAAGGTGTATGAGTTGTTAAAAATGTGCCTTGTCCCTATTAGAATATAGGAGGGTTGTTTTTAGAGTATAAACAACTCATTGTATGAATTTAATGGGGGTCTAAACTAGAGGACAAAATTATGGACGAAAATGCTATTTTAACTTGGTTGGTTTCCCATCTTGGAAGTTACAAGTGACAAGTGGGTAACATGTGGCATGGTTGTTTTGCCCATGGTTTTGTAAAACCACAAATTGTTTCCAGGTTGTAAATCACTATAAAAGGAGGGCTTGGGGAGGTGTTTGAATCATTGAGTTCAGTTTGCAAGACTGAGTGCTAGAAGCAATCTCTCCGAGTTCGAGTTTGAGTTGTGGTGATGCGCTCCTGTAAGAACTTGCATTGCAAGTGTATTGTAATCTTTTGATTTGATAATACATTGTGCAGGTTTTGGAGGGTGGGGTTTTTCTCCCGGAAGGGTTTCCCCACGGTAATTACCGTGTTATGTGTTTATTGTGATATTTCATTTATGCATGTTTATTTGTCCATTTAAATCTTTGTAATAGTTAGTTGAATTTGCATAATCATCCTCTCAAGATTAGCGTAGGAAGCGATTCCGCGCACCTTTGCTTCCTTACAATGGAGACAGCCATGGTTGGGACCAACCTAAAGGAGGCATATTCTTGTTCCATGACCATTTTGAATGATTGTCCAATTCTCTAGTTCCCAGCTTTAAGAATTTTTAATTTGTTCTCTTCTAATTCTTCACACTAAATTTGTATTAAGAGCCTATAATGAAGGCTCATGAACCAGATGATAAGAGTATGGTCCCAAGTGAACAAGCCCTCTCAAAGATTACTCTCTTCTACCCCAAAGTATTCTATATAAACCATTTAGCCTACTCTAAGTCAGACGTATTATTTATTTGATTCTCTAAAGCTAGGGTCCCAATGGGGGGCTTCAAGATCTATTTTGAAGGAGTGGTCCCATGAAGCAAAGAACAAATATGATACAAGATTAATTAGAATATTTTCCTAAATAATAGTAGCCCTTACTTTTTAGTTTGAAGATTTGAGTGTGCGCATTTGGGGTGGATCTAAAACTTGCCAATCACTTGTCAATCACTAAGATTTTTAAATTCTCGCCAATTTTATTTATTTTATTTTATTTACTCTATAGAATTGAATATGCAAAATAATAAAATCCATGGGACCAGGCCTGGAATTTGACGGCCACCTCTACCTATCATATAAAATTTTGTGACAGTTTGATCATTTAAATGCCTTTCATTAACGTTTTATGAAAAATATAAATTATCAAAAAAAATAATTTATGATTTTTTTTATAATATAAGCAGCATTTTCAGGGTGTCGTACCCTATACACAAAGAGCCCAAGGGGCCAATAAAAGAAGCTAATTCAAAACAAGAATGAACTAGGAAAGAAAACAAACCACACACAGAAACAGCATACAGATAGCTGTCGAAACACAGACAAGGCTAGGCAACCCCAGAATCTAAGGGGACTAGTCTGACTCCCTTAACCTTAGGTCGTGAAGATGCGATAGATCGAGGGAGTCCCTTCTTCTTTCTCAGCACCACAGACCAGGGAGGCTCAGAATCCAAGTCCACCGAGCGAGGTGAGAGAGGCGGAACAACCAAAGCTACCAAGGGAAAAGAGCCACCACACAGCAGGGGCAGCGCAGGGGAGGAAACATGATCGAACGAAGGACCATCAAAAGCAACCAACGAGGTTCGAGTAGGCTCAAACAGAACAGTGTCAGCAGATCGAGCCAACAGTGGCTCCGCGGAAGGAGTCAGAAGAGGAGTAGACGTAGGATCTCGAGAAGAAAGAGGAGCCTGGATAGTATTAGCCACCAAGGGAGGCACCGCCAAAGGAGGGTCGCCCTCCACAGAAGAAGTCTCCAAAGAGGGAGAACCCACCGTGAGATGGTCCGAACGAGCATTCTTCCACCAAGTAGGAACACCCTTACGATGAGCAAGAGGGCAACCAGAGGCCAAATGACCCGTAGAAAAACACCTCCTACACCGAAAGGGAAGGCCCTCATAGTCCAGCAGTTGTGACCAAGGTCTATCCTCCACCATCAAGACCACATCACCATGAAGGGGTTTGGAGATGTCCAAATCAACTAATATACGAGCCACCGTAGTATTCCCTAGATCCTGAGACGTAGAGTCAACCTTCAGAAAGCGCCCAATGGAGTTGCCAATGGCTACGTTTCCTCCCAAAATTGGAGGGGGAGATTCGACAGTCAGACCCAAACAGGTCTGACATTCAGCGGCTCAGTAAGTGGATTGAAAGAGCGAGACCACGGCCTGATAGACAGCAAATGAACACCCCACATCCACCCTTTGTCCAGCACACAGTCCCTCTCCGCAGAAGTATTAAAGTTGCAAAGAAAAACCCTCTAGCACTTGGATAGAGCTCAATTTCTCCAAAGACAACTAGTTTCCAAGAGGCTAAAACCCAATCATGGAGATTAGGGAGGGAGGGCCACAAACCATTGAACCTGCAGACAACTGGTTTCCAAGAGGCTGAAACCCAATTTATGATTGTTTTATAGAAAATCTTTTATATTAAAACATTTTTAGTGATTTTTATTATCATTGTCGAAAAAATTTAAGGCACAAACTTGTTCAACAAAATAAATTAAAGATTATCATATTAACTCAACATGTTTAAATACATCTATAGACAAAAAAGTATGGTCTAAAGATACATTCCAAAGAGAGGGACAACAGAGACAATGCAAATAGTGTGCAAAGCTCATGGAGTACCAAAAAAATAATAACTCTAAGCTGAGAATTTTGATTCTACAATGTAGAAATTTTGACAAAAGATATGGACAAGAAGTTGAGAATAACACCTCAGTAGTATCTGAGCAAGCAAATTAATTCAGCTAAGAAAGCAAATCTACAAAAAATTGGAAAGTTCATGATTCCCCAGTTAAATCTACAAGCGGGAAGCATATTGTTGTCTAAAAAATTGAAAGTTCGGCCACACAAATGTTATAACTTGCATCCTGAAATAAAATTGAAATACTTGTTATGTTACATTATATAAATATATATATATATTAGAAAATATTGATAATTAGTAATAAATCTAAAAAAACTTAAATTTACTCTTACAATTAATAAGAAGTTTCTAAATTCATATTAAAAATAAATCTTGTTTTAAAAATATTCTAAAAGTTAAAAAAACAATTAATTCTATTTTGAAAATATTTTGAATTAATATATATTTTATATAATAAATATATAAATCATATATTTTAATATAAATCAATGATGTAACCATTAGTAAAAATGTGAAAATCTTAAATCTCTTATTGTTAAAAAATATTTTAAAAATTAGAATTATATTTCACATTTGAAAAATTCTAAACTAATATTTTATAATAAACATTATAAAATTATTTATATATATATATATATATTAATAAACATTATATATATATATATTACAATTTAATAATAATTTAAAGTGTTGTATATATATGTGATTATATAAAAATATATGTCAACTTATACGGTCTAATAAATTTTGAAGTTGTAATATACAGTCAAAAATACAAAAAAACGGCCAAATAGATCATCAAATTTCACGCTGCTTGAGACCACACACTTCAAAATATTCCTAAAAATCTCAGCAGCACCCACTATATTATTTTAGGAAGTCCCCATTCATGGTAGATACCCCACCCTAATTTTAAAATTATGCACCATGAGCTTCCTTAGGGTAGGATCTCATGGAGGGGGCTGGGTGTTGATGAATTTTTTTAGGATTTTTTTTTAAAGCGGGTGATCCCATGAATATGTAGAATAGTTTAAGCTTAAAAGTTTAAATTCTATATTTATGGAAGCTGGTGGTCTCATGAATCTTATTATTTTGCATATTCAATTCAACAGAGTAAATAAATATAAAATAATAAAAAAATTAATTGGCAAGAATTTTAAAAATACATATGATTGACAAGTGGCAGAAAAAAAATCTAAGCTGGTTGAGCAATTTCTAGCCCCACCCCTTGCTTAAATTTTTGAGCTAAAAAGTAGGTGCTACTATTTTTGAGGAAAAGATTCTCTTTAATCCTGTAGCATTTTTTTTACTTCATAGGACTTCTACCTCTTTTAAAAATAGATCCCAAAGTCGGCCCTGCAATCCCCCCTTACCGGGACTCCGACCCTTGTTTCTCCCTCAAACTTTCCCTGAATTACAGCATTCACCGTAGCTGTAGGTTTGGAGTCTACTGCCATCCTTAACCATCTGTGCTTAGATTCAAACTTCTTTTGGCTCACCAAGTTTTCTGACACATCTACTTTAAGGGTTTCGATGTCTTTTGAAGCCTCATTTGTAAATTGAAGATTTGTGATGGTATTTGCTTAATTTTCCACTGTTTTTCGTTGCTGTACAACTGTATTTTACTGGTCACAAAATTTGACAGGTTTGCAATCATATTCCTTGCTCAAAGGTTATTTTGAGAAGTCGAGAAATTTTGGATGACAATTGTGAGTTCAGGTTGTCCAATCTATTTGATAAATCATGAGTTCAGGTTATCCAACATATTTGATAAATTAACACATTTGAATCTTCGATCATAAACACTGGATAAAGCTTAAAGTTTTTCATCTAATGTATTAGCTTTGGTAAGACACTTCTTTAGCTTTTTCGGCTCAACAGTAGCAAGTGAGGCCATAGAAACTAGGTTACCTCTCAAGATGGCCCGCTTGGAAGCTTTCTTCATCACAGTTTTCAGCATAGGGTGCATGTGAACTATTTGACA
>VDFB02153263.1:0-43372 GCA_007258455.2 Sequoia sempervirens | reverse complement strand
TTTCATCGCTCTCCTCAAATGAGTTACTATCCCATTTGGAATAGAAGATTTTCTTATGCTTATCAAAGTTTTTCTTATTCTTATATCTACTTTTTTGTAGTTCTTTTTATATTGATAAGGTTTGCCATGGTTCTTCTTGTTATGATCTTCTTCATCATCACTACTTTCTACATTTGGACACGTAACAAAAAAAATTCTTGTTTTTCCTTAATGAAAGAATTTGAAAGGTATCATACCTTTGTAGTTTCCATATCCTTTATTAATATTTCTAACAAAATGAGCTTCATTTGCATCTGATTCATTACTAGTGATATAGCTTGATTCAATCTCTTCAGTATTTACCTTCTTTGAAGTTTTGAAGGTTGCTTCTCATTTTGATGGATTATCTTTTTCAGTCCTTATTTCATATGTCATGAGGATCCCATGCAACTCATCCATTGTTAATGAGTTTAGGTCCTTAATTTCTTCAATGGCAGAAACTTTTATACCAAATATTAAGGGGAGTGACCTTAGCACCTTTTGAATGATCGTTGATTCTTCAACATTTTTCACCAAGTCCTCTAATGGTGTTAACAATTTCATCCACATGAAGATAGCCAACAATATTTTCTTCATCTTTCATCTTTAACCTCTCAAATTCTCTTCTATGAGTTTAGAGCTTATCTTTCTTAAATTTTTCATCACCTTCATAGATGTTTTGAAGTTTCTCCCAAATATATTTTTCCAAGTCGCTGTGCATTACCTTGACAAAATCTTATTCTAATAGTCCACACAAGATAGCATTCATAGGTTTTGCATTATTTTCATTAGCCTTGTTTTCAACTTGATTCGTCGATGGAGATTTTGGAGATTTATAACCCTTCACTACTAATGGTCAAATATCAAAACCAAGAGTAATTAAATAATGTTGCATCCTTATGCTCTAGAATGCATAGTTTGTTCCATCAAACAACGAAACTCTATTTGAGGAGAAACCTTCTTGACAAACCATGTGTGCTCCCAAGATCTACCTTCCAACAATTAGACTGTTTCTAAAGGAACCTGCTCTGATACCAATTGAGGAGCACACATTTATACTAAGAGGAGAGGGTGAATCAATATAAGGTATTTTTTCTTATTTAAAATTTAACAACCACAATAATAGTAATCATGAAAAATCTAACAATTAAGAACATAATATTTGTGTGGAAACCCTTTTGGGAAAACCACAAAGAAAGACTACTTGGATCTACTGTCCAAATCTAGCCATAAAATAAAATTCTCTTGCAAAGTTTGTAGGCACCAACTCACTGGAGACACCAATCCCCACTACTAAGCACCAACTTAGAAAGAGACACCAATGTCTTCTTAAATTTTTCATCACCTTCATAAATATTTTGAACTTTCTCCCAAATTTATTTTTCCAAGTCACTATGTATTACCTTGACAAACTCTTATTATAATATTCCACACAAGATAGAATTCATAGGTTTTGCATTATTTTCACTATCCTTGTTTTCAACTTGATCCATCATTGGATATTTTGCAGCTTTATAACCCTTCACTACTGATAGTCAAATATCAAAACCAAGAGTCATTAAATAATTTTTCATCCTTATGCTATAAAATTCATAGTTTTTTCCATCAAACAATGGAACTCTATTTGAGGAGAAACCTTCTTGACAAGCCATGTGTGTTCCTGAGATCTACCTTCCAGCAGTTAGACTATTTCTGAAGGAACCCGCTCTAATACCAATTGATGAGCACACACTTATACTAAGAGGAGAGGGTGAATCAATATAAGGTATTTTTTTCTTATTTAAAATTGAACAACCAAAATAATAGCAATCATGCAAAATCTAACAATTAAGAACACAATATTTACATGGAAACCCTTTTGGGAAAGCCACAAAGAAAGACTACTTGGATCTCCTATCCAATCTAGCCACAAAATAAAATTCTCTTTCAAAATTTATAGGCACCAACCCACTGGAGACACCAATCCCCACTACTAAGCACCAACTTAGCAAGAGACAGGTCAATATCTTCTTTTAGGAGGTACCAACCTCCAAATAAACAAAGTTTCACCTTTTGGATGGTGCTTCTTTAATGGATGATGAACATTTTACTTTACTTCAAAAATTTAGTTGCATTAGAATGATATCACATTTTTCTCACACACCACCTTACCCATATCTCTTCGCCTTTTTATATCACTCCATGCCTCTTTATAGAGAGTAGCGATTTTTCAAAGGTAATGCATCCCCTTTCAAAGAAGTGCCCCAATTAATATTTAAATGGGATGAATTGTCCCCAAACATGGGTGACATAAAATGAAACAACTTGGGTACCAAACACATGGGTTGACTATAATAAATTAAATCATAGCAGTATTCCATGGGTTGGCTAGCCAATTAATTCTCCTTTGACTTCAATAAAATATTGTGACATTAATTATCTTTTGACATCAATGACAATATTTCTAAAAATCATTTTTTTATTGTTAGAAAGAGCGCATTCCCTTATTTTCGTGTTTTCCAAACCTAAAACCAGGCCAGACACCATATGAATATCTCATGTACCACCATCCAGTTGATAGTTTTCTATTTTAGTGATTGTTTTGTAGTTTCCACTTTGCTCATTCCGCTTATAAAATCACTCAAGAAAAAATTTGAATAGTCATTAGCTTTCCCTCTTCCCCTTCGCCAATTTTGTAGACCTAATCTTGACTTTCACTCGGGAATCCTTGAAAATTTACAATTATCTCCTACTTTAACCTCCTAGCGATCCTATTTATATTTGAAGCGCCATCGATTACCCTTCTATATCTTAACACTTCTCTCCATTTCGTTTTATTATGATATTTTGTTGTTCTTTATTTTCATCCTTTATTATTATTGTATCTTACTTACGTTCTGACGATCCTCGATACATTTTATCTTTCTATTCAGCTTCCATCTGATGGCATTTGCATTTCTTAATTTATCTTTATACACTCCCCGATGTTTCGCCATTAGTTTAATTTATATATCGGTTATTGTGGAGCTTGAAAGATCAACATAGGGATATGACCTAAATGTTAACCCCTAAACAACCCCAAAAAAGATTCATTTTCCTTGTCTTTGCAAGTACTTTGAGATAACTCAACCTCACAGCTTGGTTTGCAAGTGTTTTTTTTTTGTTATTAATTTTTACTTTTCATTTGATGCAATACAAATCTTGTTATTTATTGTATTTCTTTATCTATTCTATTATTTGGCATATTACTAGTGTGTTATCATTTTTGGTTGAGCAAATTGAACAAACTACTAAATTCAAGCCAAACATTTTTGAGAATTATTTCAACATTTTGGGTTGTATGGATGACAACGTGAAGCATGGACATCCATGTGATAAAATACTGTCATTGACAATATTCTTCATCTTTTGGTGCCAAGTTCCTTATTTTATGTTGTTTATGTTTCTAAAATCAATTTTTCAATTCTATACTTCAAATTCTAGTAAATTAGATTTTTCATTCCCAACTCATATTAATCTAAATTTAGAATTTAAATGCCTTATTTCTCGGGGATAATACATTCTTTAAGCACTCTCAAACAAAAACAATAGTTCAACATATCCTAGAGATCCTTTTTAAATAGTTTTTACATTTAATGAGAAATAACTATTTGTAGGGACTTCACTTGCAAGCCCCTTTGAGTTCAAACATCTTTTCCTTTGAAAAGAGGAACATGAATATCTCATAGAAATTCATATTTTTTGTAATCATAATAAACCATGGACTCCTAATACCACATATGCACAAGCCATGGGAATAGAAAACATAGGAATATCCAACAAATAATCACACATTGAGATTTTAATGTTATAGTATTTTAGTTAATGATTAGTAGTAGCTTCATCTATAATCTAACTTTAAAAATATTATAGTGGTTATAAAAAATAGTTCAAAGGTTTGTTGACAAAATTGTGTGTGCTACCCAAATCAATTAACATGGTATCAAATTTCTTCTTTATAAAATCAATGATCTTGAATGTTTGCAGAGTGCTAACGCTCAAAAATACATGACAATAAATGGTTGATGATAGATCAATAAATTCTTCCCCTAATATGTCTTTTGGTTCAAACTCCTCTTTGTTTTCCTATTCTACTTCAATATATAATAGCTTTTTCGCTTATTTATTTCTTTAGCTGCACTTTAGAAAATTAAAGCATGGCGGTGCCGAATCTGACCTTCCTTTTAGAAAAGAGGTTTCGAAGTACCAATCCCCGAAACCAGCATGTTCATCGCAACATTTTAAATTTTAAGCCGCAGCATTTTATGTCCCCAATACAATTCGCTGATAATGATGGAGGGTTCATTCCCACCTTACATCATGGCCTTTTGTGGAGATTTAATCTTCTGGAAACAAAGTCCTAAATGACATTTTTTGTATCTTGGAAACGCCACCATCTAATCTTATGCTTCGAAATCATCTCAATATACCCCATCTCTGTTTGTTTTATCACCTTAAGTGACTTCCAGCACGGTAACCGGTATTTCCTGGTACCATGCGCTGAAACCTCACCCACAAAATGCTCACAAGGCTAATGGTACAAGATGATTTGATTTAGTTTCAAATAATTGATGTCATGGCTACTATCTTTTGAGATGGCACTTGAGACAATTCAAAACATTGCTCCATTCAAAAAATACACAATATTGGGTTGTAGCCATCAAATTTAAGTGTTTTATCTTAGGGAAAAAAATTATTAGAATAAAATTAGAACCTCTTACATTTCTCTTGGATTTTTGTAGAAGTATGTGTCTCTAAAGTTCTAAATCCTAGATGAGTTTTGATTTCTTGTATTACCACCATCTCCCATAATATTTCACATCCATATTAATTTACAAATTTTTGAACTCTTCTTTTCTTTCCATATGATCCAACTTATCCTTGATTTGGTCAGTTCCCTTCTTAATTATCATTTTGTCTAGGTTCATTTGGCCTACCATGTTGTCTAGTTCCTCCTTGTTTTCAATCTAGTCTATTTACAATTAGAGAATCAACACAATATCTTCTAGTGTACAATATCCCCCTTTCTAATAATCTTCTACCATCTATTTTTTATCATATTTGGAAGGAATCCTCCCATATGTTGTTGAATCCTTACCTTCCTTTTGGTGCTACAATATTATATAGTTCCCCCTCGATTAATATCTAGTCTACTTATAATTATGGGATCAACATAGTATCTTCTAGTGTACAATCTACCCCTTTCTAATAATCTTCCACCATACAATTTTAGAATCCTCTCATATGTTGTGGAACCTTTAGCCTTACTTTTGGTGTCAATTCGTACCATGGTAATCCAATATTTTCTCTATCCATGTTAGCAAGAAACTAGGGAAACACATACCGGAGTTTTGAGTCCCAATTACTTTCAAGTTTTGTATTTTATACCCTTGACTCAGTCATATAAATGGAGTAATGGATTGATTTGGACAAAGGATTAACTAATCAATTATAGATTCATAGAATTCCAAATAACATCATGCATATATAATTTTTGTATCATTATATTATTTATATCAAAGGAGTACATTCATATATCTTCCCCTATACTATGCATATCTTTCTCTTCTTCTTACATATATTCTCTCATACATACATTCTTATTCATATCTCTTCTTACATATAATTTTATATATACATGTGTATATCCTTTTCCCCCTTCTGCCATTCATATATTTTCTTATACATATATCTATAGGATGGGATGTGACCCATCTATCATATCCCTACCCTATATGGTTTATTTTGAATCTTATGGTCTACAAGCTCTTTGCAGCAAGATACGGTAGTATTTATTTGGCAATGTCTTAATTGTTGCTCTTTCTTGCCAACATCATCCCCCCTTTAAAATTTTGACTTGTCGTCAAGTCAACGCTACTTTTTGTAGTATGATATTTTTTAAGGTGTGCTCCATTTGCAAAGGATTGTAATATGGTGTCATATAGTGTTCTTAGTTGTATTTCCAGATTCAAGAATGTGATGAATTCGATAAGGGCCCAGCCATCTAACTTTTAGTTTGCCTTGTTTTTTGAATTTTCTATCATAGAGTGAGACCATATCATTGACCTTGAATTGTTTAGCCCATATTTTTCAATCATTTCATGCTTTTTATCTACACCTTTTTGTCCATAGATGGTGTGCCACCAATTGTCTTGCTTCATCTAGCTTATCCAGTTCTTCTAGGCAGTGTTTGATGGATTCCTCATCAGTGATTCTTAAATCCAACATGGTGCAAAGGTTATGGACCATGAACTGTAGGGGTAGGATGGCCTCCATTCCATACAAGAGACCAAAAAGAGTATTCTTTGTGTCTTGTTTGTATGTAGTGTGGTATGCCCAAAGCACCACAAGAATTTTAATGTCCTAGTCAGTCATGTATGTGTCACACATCTTAGTTTGAGTAGTGTCTATAATCTTTTTCAGTGCTTCACTTGCCCCATTTTCTTATGGATGATATAGTGTGCTACGGTTATCAGTGATCATGAAATTAGCAAGTAATTCCTTTATTATCTTATTGATAAATTATTTTCCTTGATTGTTGATTATGCTCAATGCACACCCAAATTTGGTAATTATGTTATCATAGAGAAATCAAGTTGTGGTATATGTGGTGCAATCTTTGGTTGGTTTAGCTTCGGCCCATTTAGTTAAGTAGTCTATATCGGCGATAATGAGTCTAGATTTGGATAGTTTCATCAAAGGGTCTATAGGTCCTATAAAGTCAATAGCACATTTTTCAAATGGGACTTGTGTTAATACTTATTGAAGAGGCATTTCACCTTGAGCGGTAGGTTGCCCTGTTCTCTAGAAAATATCATAGTTCTTTGTATAGTTCTTAGCATCCTTATCTGCAATTATGTCCCCTACAATGCCTTCATGTGCTTCCCTTAAAAAAATTCTTGTTCATGTTCATAGACTACTCTCCAGAGAATGTCGTCTCTCCCATTTTTGTATAGTGCTACCTTGATTAAGGTAAAAGGAATGGATTTTCGTAGTAACATTTATTTATTGTGTGTTGTCATATCAATGGGATATTGACATGTAGAAAGTAATTGAGCTACATCATGAAATTCTTCTAATACCATAGTTATTCAGAATAGATGGGTGTCTAGTAAGTCTTCTTCCTGAGCCTCCTTAGGTTCTTCACCTATATCAATTCTAGATAAGTATTATGGACCTTGATTATTCATCCATGGTTTTACCATTCTATTGAAATTAAATTCTTGAAATTGTAGTAACCATCTACATATTCTTCCTTGTATCATTGGTTTTTTTAGTAGAAATTTCAAAGGCTCATGTTCAATATAAAATGTGAATGGTGTGGATAGGAGATAGTGGTGAAATTTTTGTAATGCATAGTCCATGGCTAAGGCCTCTCATTTAGTGGTAGTGTAATTTCTCTCATCCTGAAAAAGTTTACAACTAGCAAAAGCAACTAGGTGATCCTTATTTCCTCGTGGTTGGGCTAGAACTACTCCTATTGCTATTCCAAAAGCATCTAAATGGTGGAATATAGTTATCATTGATGTCAAAAAGGAAAATTTGGCAAAGGAGATCATACACATGATGACAAAGGATGAGTGTGAGCGGATGCGACGTGCTTATCCAACTGCCTTCTTTCGATTCTTTCTCCGTGTGTTATTTTAGGGAATCAATGGGAATAGCGATTTTGAAGCCCAGGTTTTGCCTGGCGGATTGGCGAAACTCCATAAAGCGTCTCCGCCAAAGTCTTTGGCTTCGCGCTTTATTGACTGCCATTAGCAGTAACTGGCGAAGCAGCTCACTCTGAGGCTGATGCCATTCGGTGATTGATCTCCCTCTTTTCTGGGCGCCGGAAAGAGGGCATCCGGTGAGATCTGGCGAGAAAACCGTACCGTCGAGCGCGTAAAGAGTCGGGCGGTGTCTCCATCGATGGTTCAACGGTTGTTCATCTGCTGCAGATAAAGAACCTGGCGTCGCGGGGAATTTGCATTAGAGTCTCTTTTGACGTCCGATGATCATGTATGTCAAGATGTTGTGGTTTGAAAAATTGCACCGCCAACCTATGCCAGAGGTTTCAAAGCCCGAGCATTTTGCCACTTACCATGGATGATAAGGAGTAAGGAGAACTTGTCATAGTGATCAGGCATGACGTAATGAGAGTATTTCTTCTTCTGGGCGCGATCATCGTTTCCTCTTTTCAAGCAGATACTGGCGGTCGCGCGGTAATGGGGAGCATGTTCTTCACCGAGGCTACAAGCAACTAGTGAAACTCTGGCTACATGGAGACAATACAGCTGTTAGTGGAAGAAATTTTCCATGCCCCTTGAAAGATCAATACACCTTCTGCTGGCAGGTTGGTTCTCATGCACGCAATGAGTATATGGGGAGAAGTCTCCTCAATGGAGAGATAAGGAGTATCGAAGTGTTGTCGATGAGACTGTACGGTGTCGGTGAGACCTTTGTCAATGTCTCTCTAACATGGCGATGGGAAGGCGATGTTGACTGCAGGACCCAGTAAGGTTGACACGCATTGATGATACAGTCAGAGAACAAATGACAGAAGGACACGTGGAAAAAAGCGATATTGGATGGTGACATGTGGTGACACAATGGTGTGGGGACCACTTGTTTGTAGCAGTAAATGGTATCGGCGTGACAATACCATATCGATGAGAGTGGATTGAATTTCTCCTCGACAACCCAATGACCTTCACATCGGTCAGACAGAGTGATGTCAATTGGACATTGAAGGATGTCTCCTTAACAATCTGATGTCCATTTTTTCAATGAGACATCAATAGTTTGGCAGGACTTTGATGCATGTCTCTTTGATAGGGTGATAAGGTGAAAAGCAAAGTGGGACCCGATAGGATGGTGACGATGATGGATTGTGACAGAGAAGAATAGGTAGAAGAGTGATTGCTCGAAATACTAATTCACATCATTGTTATGAATTATGTGGTGATGACATGGAGGACAAATGGCATGTGGACCCATGTACATGAAGGTGATTCATATCGAAGAGAAAGGTGAAATTTGATGAGACTTTAGTGAATGTATCTTTGACAAAGCAATACATGATGTTAAGGGAATACTGCAAGATCGATGATGGGGATTTAAATGACCACTTATCCAATGGTCAGGATTTAAAGGCATGACAGAGAACAAGGATCTAAGGTTCATGGCATGAAAGGAGAAGATTGACGGCCAGAATTCAAAAGCGGAGAACTACAATGGTTTGGTCTATGTGAACAGGGGTTATGACTGCAAACCGACACAAGAGATAGAATTAATTTGTCTAATTTCCTCAGCAACCAAAATATGAAGATTTGATCTTGAAGACGGTGAAATAGATTGCAAAAGTGATTGAGATCAAAATCAGATTGAAGGATCAAAAGAGAGCATTAAATGCATAATCATATTTTAGGGTTTGATAGAGAGAACAAAGGAAAATTCCCTATATCAAAAATAAATGTTGTGTGGCTCAATGCAGAGGTAGCTTGCTGCTGAAGTTTGCAAGCTAAGGAAAGCCTATCAGAAGATTTAAGAAGATCTGATCATGTGTGAGAATATCGAGGAATTGAATGCAAGTCGATGAGAAAAGATAATTTGGAAAGTTGTAGAAGTGTTGTTGTAGCCGTGTGTGATGTGTCAAATCTAGATGTGAGAAGTGTGAAGAGTCTATGAGTGCACAGAGTGTTGAATAGAGAGATGTACAGTTGAGAATATGGTAGAGAAGAGAGTGCAGAGAAGAGGAGAGTGAAGAATAGAAGTATGTGTTGCTGAGAGTGCAGCTACAGCAACAGAGTGTAAGTTGCAATAAGTGCAACATTGTATTGCATGTATTGATGCATCTTAGGTTTATGTAGAACCACTTATATGCACATTTAAACTTGTAATTTTGTAAGAGGTTGTAGCCTCCATTTGCACTAAGTTGTTGCTCAGATTAGGGTGTTGTAGCATCCTTGAAGTTGTTGCTTCTAAAATAGGGAGTTGAAGCTTCCTTAGGGTTTTAGCCCTTAAAACTTGTAACTGAAATTAAATGCTTGTGAGGCTAGATTAGGATAGTAGATCCTAGCATCATTTCTCACCGTGGTTTTTCTCATCTTGGGTTTTCCGCGTATATTTGGTGTTATAAGTTGTTGCTTTATGTGCATGTGATTGTTATATTGGTTTATATTTTAGTCTACACATTTGGATTATAGGGTTGAATCTACAAATAGGTTGTCAAGTCTAAAAAAAATTATATCTACTAATTCACCCCCCTCACAATAGATCATTGTGTTCTAACACTACATAGACATGAAAAGATACTGACCAATGTCAAAATATAAGGATATGAGCTTCTGCTATTTTTTTTAATGCGTCAAATGATTGTTGACATTGTTTGATCCATGTGATAACTTTATTGGTTTTCTTTTTGAGAAGTTATTCTAAATGGGTTGCTAAGGTGGCATATCCCTTGATGAATTTTATGTGATATCTGGTATTGTCTAGGAATGTCTTAATCTATAGCATTATTTTGAGTGGGGGTAATGTCAATATTAAGGTAATTTTCATTAGATCCATCATCACTCCCTCTTTGCATAAGATGTACTCTAGTAATGTGCCAAAGGGTACTGCAAAAATGCATTTTTTAATATTCAGGGATATTTGCATACTTCTGCATTTTTTGAGCATGGTTCAAAGTGATGGAATGTGGTTACTAACTAATCCATACACAATCCAATCATCTAGATATACTTTTAATAAGTCATGGATAAAACCCTTAAATGTATTTACCATAATTTTGCTAAAGACTGTTGGAGCATTTTCAATCCAAATGGCATTATAGTATACATGAACAATCCTCATTCTATAGAGAATGTTGTTTTAGGTTGGTCTTCTTCCTTAATCTAGACTTGGTGGTATTCAAAAAACCCATCGATGAATGAATAGATTTCTCTCCCTACGACGAATTCAAGTATTTCCTCGATGAAAGGAGTAGGAAAGGGATTGTGAATACATGATTTGTTGAGTTCCCAAAAGTTACACATATCTAGATTTTTCATGTCTTTTTATTTTGTAATACCATGGGCTAATCCATTCAAAATATTCCACCAGTTCAATATTCCATGTCGCTAAAATTTTATCTATTTATGTTTTGACTATTTTCTTCATGTTAGGGTTAAGGCAATAAGGTCTTTTTTGGTGTGGTTTGGTTGCCTCTTTTAACTGAATTTTTATTAGTCCTACTTATTTTATTCCTTTCATTTATGTGAATGTTCATGGGAATAGTTCTTCATATTCTAACAATAATTCAATGATTGGTTCCATAATTGTTTCTTCCCAATAATCGCTAATTTTTTCCATTTTAAGATTTTCCCCAAGGGCTATATTTTCTTCTCTTAATTGGAGGATTAGATATAATATTGATCTTTATAATCCTTGTTGAGTTGTATTTCCCTTTCTCCTTCTTCCACCATGATCTCAATTTTTGGGTCTGATTCTTCTTCATTCTTTTGTATTTTATAACATCGGTTTTGTACCAATTGTGTTTGTGTATACATCCATTCAACTAGCTTCCAAATTCCTTAGCTTTAATTTGGTGGGTTTTTTAGTTGTTGAGAATGGGTGTCCTCTAGAACTAGTTTGAAGATAACTTCCTTAATTCTTCTTAATGTGATACATTTTTGTTCATTTTCATCCCAAAAGGAAAATGTGTGGATGAAGTCATGTTGGAGTTCCCTCTAGTCCTTAGTTTCTCTTCTTTCCTGATTAATATGTACCAAGTTTGTACTATCAGTGTGAGGGTCTAATAATATAGTTTAATATAGAGGTGGTGATCATATTCTCTATCTCCTTTCTATGTTTTGATGGAATTTTGAATATGATCCTCTAGGGTATTGACTACTTCATATTTGGGGATTAGGTTGTATTCACCTTCTTCTTGAAGGTATTGTGCCTTGATTAAGATTTGGAAAGAATTCCATGTGGGAATAGTATGTTTGTGTGTATGCCACCAGCAAGCGACATTACATACTAGGGTGTCTTGAAGGGAAATAATCCTTGTTGATTCATTGTGGAATGTTTTCTCCATGTCTAATATATATTCCTTTACATCTACTCCAGAAAACCTTGGTAGTTTGATATGTGATATTCCCCTTGGGATGTGATTAATATGTTTTTTATTTTATATTCATGTTGATTGATCTTTTTCAAATGTAGTGGTTAAGTAGCTTTGTACCATGAATACCCTTCTGAATCCATATATTTTGTGTTGTGGTAATGTGGTAGCAAAGGTCTTGGAAACGGAATAGACTAGCCATACTCTCCTTTCTTCTATATAATTTTTGTCTTTCATCCCTCCTAGTGGAATATGGACTATCTTATTGTCATCTACCAAACATATCTCCTTTTTTTAGTCTATTATCCCATTAGAAATGACAAACCATCTTAAGCCTAGTAATGCTCTAAAAGTGTTAAATGGTTCATCTCAACGACCTCAAAATCAACAATTTGTTTAAGTCCTTTGATTTTATTTCCACATTATTCCATTTTCCTAAGGTCTCCATGCCAGAGCCATCTTCTAAATTGATGTTCATTAGTGTTCCGATTAGCTTGGGTATGCCCAACCTCTCCCAAGTTGTTGCTGGAATAATGTTTAGCTCAGTACCTAGATCTACCATCACATGTTTGACCTTAGTATTATGAAGATGTGTGGCGATTAAAAGAGGGTCATTCTTCTAGTTCTAGTCTTTTTTAAGTTGATGGACTTGTTGTTTCTGTTTATTTCAATATTTTCCTTGTTGTTTTAGTTTGATTAGGAGGTCCTCTTGCTAGGCCAAAGAGGCTAAATTCTTTAGCATCATTACTTCTTTTGAGAAACAGGCTATGTCATCCTTTTTTTGTTGTATAATATTTTTTCTCTCTCTACTATCTTATCATGTCATTGTTTGCTTGGCTAGAAGTAATCATATTCCTCTTCTTTTGAGTCTGATTCTTTGCTAACTTCTTCAATTTCTTTTTGTTTATTCTTTCTAGTATCTTTTCCTTGTCTAGTCAGTATTGTAACCTTATTTTTCTTAGTTCCATATTTCTTCTTTTTCTTAATCTACAATTGTTGTTCTTCACCAGAATATTCTTCTTTCAATGTATCGGATGATCATTGATCCCACCTTTGAAAAATTTTAACTTCTTGTGGTGGTATTCTTCTAATTACCCTGGCTCCTTTATGGTCTTGCAAGTCCTCACTTCTAGATTGTATTGTATTTTGATAATATTGTTGCGCTTTATCACATCTGAATATGTCATGAGAATAATCTCCGCAAAATAGATATTTCCTTTTCTTTTCTACCCAACACTTTGTAGCATAATGGCCTATCTTTCTGCAATAATATGCAGTATCACTTCTTTGGAAGTTGTTTCTACTCCATCCTCTCCCTCCTCTATTGTTTGATTGTTTATTATCTCCCATGTAATCATGTGGTTGGTTATTCTGTAATGCATAAGCACTTCAATTATCTCTCCAAGGTAGTTGTTTGTAACTTGCATCATATAAAGGGCCTTTTGCAAGTCCTTTAACATATGCCATTTTTCTATCCATGTTTGTGTCACAGTTGTAGTTCATATGGAATCTTGGATTAGGATGACTAGTTGTATTTGGGATTTGAAATTGGTTTGCAAGGAAATCCTCAATGAAGTGATTATCCCATTCTTGACAAGTTCCAAGGTATAATGTATTTATTTTAGTCAATACTATTTTAAATTCTACATGTAATGTTGTTGTGGTTCTTTCTCCTTGGACTTTAAGGAAATCGTTCTAGAGATTACCTTCTCTTGAACAATATTTTCACCAAATATTTGTATCCTTATTTTCTTTTGGACTCTTGCCAAAATTCCATTTTGTATGGTTATTTTCTCTACCAGGGTGATCCCACAACGCTAGTTTACAATTTCTGGGAGATTTTGATTTTTGCTAAAATCACATATTTTTAGAAAATATAATGATTTAAGCCTTAAAAAGTTCCATTTGAAGGATTCCAATTGAAGAGGGTTTGATCAAACCACCTTATATCAAACCCCCTTAGATAGAACCCTGCTAGTTTTAAACCATACCTTTAACAGAGTCTCCTTTACACCTATCAAAATGCTGATAAAAAACCACTTTTGATTTACCTTTTGGGGGATCAAATGAATTCATTTAAAAAAAAAAAATTTAAGTATGTAGTCCTTATTATAAGCTTCCCAAAAAAGTATAATTTTAAATAAATTTAATCTTATTATTATATTTATTTTTTATTTCTCGCGGAATGTAGGTTTTTCACCAAAAATCAAGCTCTTGTTTTGTACATGTGGAAAAATAGAATATTATCAAAAATTTTGGAAAATATGAGTGCACCATATTTCAGTCCTTGATCCAACAAAAAATAAAATTGAATTTTGATACATACAAAAAAAAAAATTGTGTTATATGGTCTAATTTATGTTTGAATTGTAATCGGTTTGACTCTCAAACTTGATTAAGGAAAAAATATTCAATAAAACACTATGAAACCAATTGGAAGCACTAGATATCATAGTTACAAATCTAAATTTGAAAAAATTAGAATTTCATCCTTCATGGAAAAAAAGTTATGTGTTATATGGTGAGAATCACTCCTTAAAAATGGTGTTTTTTGAAAAAAAATAGTTTTCGAAGGAGATGGAAAATGAAGTGCAATATGATTCCAAAAAATTTGAAAAAAATATATTTAGAATCTACAGACAAAATTACAGAAATCACTAGTTTGCATCATTATCAAATTCCTCATGGTTTAGCCGCTATAGGTGTCTGAAAGTGAAGATTTAGTTAGAAAAAATTAGTTCAATGTCCAGTTTGGCCAAAAATTGTAAACCAGTATTGTGGGATCACCCACCAATATTTGCAATTTCTCAAGATTCTATTTGATGTCATCTTTCTGAGGTCTAAACCATGTCTAGGCTTCTATGTGGTATTCCATTGTGATCAAGTTTGTATAAGTATTAAATATTCTTCCATCTAATGTTACTCGTATATCTTTCTATTGTCTAGAGATGAGTCATTCAATCTTTTTTCGCTCTGTTAGAGGTTCCTCCAATTTGTGGTATACATCCTTAAATCTTTTGTCATAAGACTTCATCAATTCTTCCTCTCCTTTTACGAGGTCCTTCATTTTTCTAACACTCTTTGTAGGGATATCCAGAGTGTCAAAATTTTCCAAGAAGTCTTGTTTTACTTCATTCCAACTTTTCCCATGTTTCGGGTAGGTCTTTTTGTTCCAATCCAATACTTCCTTCCTTAGTGAAGATACAAAATCTAATACCAATAGCGGCATAGTATGATGGTTAATAGCGGCATAGTATGATGGTTAAGTTGTGGTGTTGTTCTTGCCATCAAAGTTCAAACCCCACTGGGGTGTAATTGTTGAATGTTTAAATTGGGGATGAGTTCCCCTATTTATCACCTCACCGGTTCATAGCTCTAGGTTAAAAGCGTTTACCCCTTTTAAAAAAAAGAAGATACAAAGTCTAATAAATTTGGTTTATCCTCATCAATGTATTGTATTTCCCACAAAGATTTCAATAGGAATATATGTTCCACAGCCTCTGTCGTATCTCTTCCAAATACTTGGATTTTAATTGATGAATCTTCCATATTATTCTTACTTCTCCCTAATTTAAGTTTTTGGATTTGTAGACTATTCCTTTATTCCTTTTCTTTATTTACTTTCCTAACTGTATAGGAATTCTACTCTCTACCCTTATCTCTAACTTTATGTCAGTAATATTTTCCAAGTATCTCTTCCCAATCTACTTTTATTCTTTTTTCTCTTTTTTCCCTTTACCTTACAATATTTCTTCCAAAATTCTTCTACTCTTATATGGCTTAGTGGATAGGTCTTCGTCGAGGGGTTGTGACTCCTCAAGATTTCATTTCACTTTCTTATTTGTTAATGACATTTTATTTGTTCTTGAACATAATTCCTTACCCAAATTTAGTCTGATCTCTTTACCTTTCCTTACTTCTTCTTCCTTTAGTTTCCTTATACTTCTATTGACTAACTCTTCTAAATATTCCTCTTAGACAAATAGAGCCTTCTTTGGAGTTTTAAAAAAATCAGTAAATCTATCATTCAAGTTAATGGTTAAATTTGATAGATCTGGTCTTATTGTAGGAATTTTAGATGGTTGTGGTGGGAGTGGTGTTTTTGTATTATTGTAGGGTCTCAACAACAACCTTCTAGATTCTTGATAGTCATAAATGTTCCTCTTTAAATTGGTTATGATTTATCTTACTTTTTCCCAACATAAATTTTATTTATCCTAGATCTTCCATTCTTCTTCGTTATTTTCATTCTCTTTTCCTTTGGCAACACTGACTTTGGCATGCTCAGCAGCACCCTCATTGGCATGTTCAATTCTTATTTTCTCCACAATTTCCATCCTTTTTGTGGTGTCTTTCTTATCTTTCAATAATCTAGTTTTGTCTTATTTCTTCTTCATTTGGGCTTGTCATGTTCACTTTTCTTGCTTACTCAATTTTCTCTCTAACCTATCTTATTGTCTTCTTATCTCCTTTTTCCATGGGTGAGTTTGATTTGGGATTACATTATTCCTTTTTATTATTTCCCATGTTAGTTATTTGATCTTTTCTCATTGCTCACATCTTTTCAAGGACCTCTTTTAGAATCCCTCCCCCTTCTCCATTGTCCATCCCCTTGGTGCCTAACCCCCTCTCACAGGGTAAGCACTAAGAGAATAGTTTCACAAGCTTCCATATCTTCCTTTTTTTTTCTTCATTTTCCTGTGTATGATTTAAAATTAAAATTTTGGGTATTACTGTCCTTTATATAACCTAACCAAGGTCTCGAAAACAGAACCAATGTTACCAAGAAACTATGGAAACACAAACCAGAGTTTTGAGCCCCAAGTACTTTCTAAGTGTTGTAGTTTATACCCAAAACTTAATCATATAAATGGAGTAATGGTTTGATTCAGACAAAGGATTAGCTAATCAATTATAGATTCATAGAATGTCAGATAAAATCATGCATATAGAATTTTGGTATCATTCTATTATTTATATCAAAGGTGTGCATTCATATATCTTCCCCTATACTTTGTATATCTTTCTCTTCTTACATATGTTCTCTCATAAATACATTCTTATACATATCTCTTCTTACATATAATTTCATATACACACTTGTATATCCTTTTTCCCCCTTTTTTTATTCATATCTTTTCCTATACATATATTTACGGGATGGGACATGACCCATCTATCCTATCCCTACCCTAGATGTTGTCTTTTGAATCTTATGGTCTAGAAGCTCTTTTTGGAAAGATGTGGTATGATTTGCTTTGTGGTGTCTTAACTGTTTCTCTTTCTTGCCAACAATCCAAGTTGGAAAAAGCCCAAAAGGCTTATTAGAAAGTTGTATTAGTGTGTGATTACTTTGACGACCTGAAATTGATGATATTATGGCCCACAACCAAAAAAAAATTAAAACTCTTGCAATCACTAGTTAAGGGTCAAAAACTATATGGTTTCAACTTTGAATTATCTATACCATGTTTTTGAGACAAATCCCATGATTACTATCATGAGAAAAAGATAACACCTAAATGTAAAAAAAAATCCTAATTTTCTTGGTGCAAAAAATGTAGGAAGAACCAATTTTTTTTTTCAATGCACCAACAAAATAATAATTCAGTAATAGATTATAATAAAATAAATTGATACAATATGAAACAAATGAATACAATATTGTTAAATATCACTCCAAAAATAGAGCCATAGTAAGCGACTACCTCCCAAAGCCACATAATAAGAATGGATTTTACATATATACGGTGCAAAAAATAATGAACCATTACCTCTTAATTATAGCTAAATTAATCATGTTAGCACCTACATTCCTAGTTAGGCCAACTACTTCAACTACTTTGAGGGCAACATGATCCAAAAATTGGATGTCAAAATTTGTCATTTGAATGGAAAGAGGTTGTTTCATCACTTGTAGCTAGGAAGTCATCTCTATTAAAGATAGTGCATAAAAAGTGGATTATATCTTAATAAAAATACTATGGGGGATGTCTTGTATCATCTCATAGATTACTTGAATTTGAATTGTAGATCTCAAAACATTCCACAAAACCAAATTGAGAAATTTTATTGGTTTGTACAAGTGGTAGAAGCATAACCACCCTAATGAAAATGCAATCCCCATAGAAAATCATAACTTTCACAATGAAAACACAATTATAAATCAAGCATGAGCAACAATTTCATCATAGCATAGATAAAGCATGGAATATGAAGAGTTTTTGGTTTTTCAACTTGCATTTCTAATATTTGGTCTTTGTTTCT
The DNA here is from genome assembly GCA_007258455.2 of Sequoia sempervirens. Lineage (NCBI taxonomy): Eukaryota > Viridiplantae > Streptophyta > Pinopsida > Cupressales > Cupressaceae > Sequoia > Sequoia sempervirens. Next base: position 24,981 of record VDFB02153263.1, on the reverse strand, counting down.
TAGTGTAGGAAGGTCTTGGGAAGGAATGTGCTTGTAAGAAAGTTTTAGAGAGGTAGTTATCATTCCTACAGTGGTTTTAGTTCAATTTTCATTGAATTTGGTGGTTTTGGAGTCCATATCTCATTCACATGGTGATACAAGCCTATATTTCAATTGTAATAGGAATAGTTGAAATATTTATTCATGGTGATGGATTTATCACAGTAGTCTTGAATAATATAAGTAGATAGATAAATTTTACCATGCTCATAGTTGGGAACATCAATATGTGTCTATTACACATTTATTTAAAGTTGGTAGCTCACATTTTGCTAGAGTTTTTCCTAAGATGGGTTTCTCTAAGGTTATCAATTTCTTGATATGGTTCATGATATTTTCCATGTTTTCCTTAATATGCACATGTTATGATATGTCGTAACCATTAGAAGAGGTTGGGCTATGTGTATTAGGGGATTTACCTAGCTGATAGTGAGAATTTGATGATAATGAATGATGAATGAATATTATCTTCCTTTTTTATGGATAAAGTGACATCAAAGTAGGTTTTAGGGTACCGTTGTTGGTGAGAATTTGAGTTTGTTACTAACCATATCATCTTGTGTATTTATTTTCCCTAGCTTTGTTTCCAAGTGCAAGTTGGTGATTGCAATAGCACACCATGAGAATGGCCAAGAAGGAAATGCTTGAAGAACTCCAAAGAGATAACTAGTTGATTCAATTAGAAAATTAGTGTTTGAGGAAATTATTATAATATTTCACAAAACAGGTAAATTTATAAACCCAATTAAATACAAATATATGGAAATTTCTTCCATGAGGAAGTGTTTCTGAAAACGAACTAGTCAACGCGAAATGCTGATAACACATTTCTCATGCGAAGGATAGCGAAAACCCTTCATGAGGATGCAACAACAGAACCGGAGAAACTCCAAAGGACCATTGATTTCATTCCTTCATCGAGTCCAGCCGGTTTACAGCAGAGTTGTACTGCATCTTTCGATTATGTGTGACAAGTTTTGTTCAAGCAGCGGCCATTGGCCGGGAAAATGAATTTGATAGTGTATATCGTTCCACGCATTTGCGAAAACCCCACCAAACCATTTGGTATCCAGGTGTCCTATTCTCAAGTGCCACACAGGAAAAGCACAAACCCATCCCCAGCAATGCATCGAGCCTCCCACCTGCTCTGCTCAATGCTCTGGTCTCCAAAGATAACCCTTGGTGTTTCTCTCCACCACTCAACCTATAGGTCCTAAAGGTTATTAGGCACCCCTGGTCACTTGCCAACCCTGCTATCAATTTAAGTTTGCTGTTACCAAGCAGTTCTTGGTGCTTTTCCACACATTCTCCATCTAGCCCTTAAGCCTTTTAAAGACTAGACAATCTCTAAATCCTCCTAACTTGCTTGTAGGGGTGTGCATAAGCCTCCTTGACTTTAACACGGTCTAGGAAAAGTTCTTGTCCAAGCACAAATCTCCTTTCTTCTATCGCTGCCACCATACCCTAGGTTAGGGTTTTAGGAGGGCTAGTAGCCCATGAGCCTATTAGGTCTCTTAGCCTGGGGTTTTAGTTTAGTACTCCTCCCTGCTCAGTGAACACCATAACTTCAAAGAAAGAACCCTGACTAAAATTTGGAGTATTTCAAGATTTTTTTGGTTTCTGACCTTCTCAGGCCGTACACAGGGCTATCACTGTTTTTTGAGAAATTTAGGGCTTTTTAAGCCTTTCCTTGGACACATAAAGGACTGTCTTCTTTCTCCAGCCACCAAATGATTTGGTGATGACTCCTACCTCTTGTCAGAGCTTTGTAGGTCCCCTGCAACCACTGCACATGTTTCTTTAATGGAGATGCAACACCCCTGTAACGTAGGAACTAATTTTTCACTGTCTTTCCCTAACCGGGTGTTAGCCAACTCGCCTAGGGAAAGCTTTTTAGCATGCTACCAACACTCTTAAAGACTCTCATATTTACATAATGTACAAGGAGGGAGTCTAGCCTTGTTTCCACTGAACCCATACTTCTTGATACGGTCAGAAAACAAGCTAGAACTCCATTTTTCTGAGATTATCAGTCAAAACAGCAACAGACAAGAAAACACAGAATTTGCAAATTAGATGAAAGCGATGGAAAACTATCTATAAGTGCCACAAGAAATGATTCAAAAGGCTTCTTTACATGCTAACTAACAAACAAAAGTCTTGCTCAATCCATCAAGATTGCTGTCACGCAATCAAGAACAGAAAACCAGATTTTTCAACACAAAAATTACTGTTTCTTGCTTGTTCTCATAAAAACTGCCAACGTCAAAAGCATCCAACCTCTTCAAAGGTCGAGAACCACCTTTTACAACGCTTAGAAAACAGTTAGGTTTTCATTTTTAGCCTAAGAACGGCCAAAAGCATGTTGTTCCAAAACACAGTGTGTTTTGCAAATTTTGACAAAAGCTTAGGAATCAACCACAAAAAGGATTGTCAACTTATTTAACTTTGAACCTAAGAAACAAAAGGTCCTCAATCACAATATAGATGGTGTTAAAAACCTTGCACAATAAAATAAAATTTATTTTAAAATAATACTTCAAAATATGCTTGCACTTTGGTAGGTGCTCCTGCACCATTCTCCCCCTCTCAGCACAAAGATCAAGGAACTTGAGGTGATATCAGTGATAGATCAATTCCTAGCTTATGAAAATCAGCTTCCTCAACCCAGGTAGCCTCTAATTCATGTTTGTTCCTCCACTGGACAAGGTGCTCCATGTATACCTTGTGTCTTGTAGCTTTCTTCACCCTGGACTCCAAGACCTTCTCTACCTGAGGTTTCTCTTGATTAGGAAGGGGTATATTATTGATATCCTTAAAGATCTCCTGACTATTCTGAGCTTCATCACTGACTTTCCCCTTGTACCTGATCAAATCAGCAATGTTAAATACTTGAGATATACCCAAATCTGGTGGTAGTTCTACCTTGTATGCATTCTTCCCATACTTAGCTAACACCTTACATGGTCCTACTATTCTCATCTGCATTTTGGTTGACATTCCCTTCTGCAACCTTTATTTGTTAAGATGAACCATAACATAATCACCTACTGCAAACTGCACATCTCTCCTTGACACATCAACTTTATCTTTCAATTTTTGTGTTGCTGCTATGATTGTCTTCTTAACCCACTCATGAATCTCCTTCATGGTCTGAGTGAAGTCTTATGCATGTCCACTCCTATTCTCTTGAGATCCAAGGTCTCTAAGCTCACATATGCCTCTTGGGTGCATCCCATACACCACTTCAAATGGACTTTTTCATGTAGTTCTGTTTACACTGTCATTATAAGAATACTCAGCTTGAGAAATCACCACATCCCATGTCTGTCCATATTCCTTTGTCAAGCACCTCAAAAGATTACCTAACACTCTGTTAACCACCTCTATTTGACCATCGGTCTAAGGATGGTAAGCTGATCCAAATGACATATTTGTTCCCAATCTGCTCCATAGTGTTTTCCAAAAATGGCTCATGAATTTCACATCCCTGTCTGATACAATGCTCAATGGCAATCCATGGATTCTTACAACTTCCCTAAAAAAGAGATGGGCTATGTAACTTGCATCATGTGTAGTCTTGCAAGGGATAAAGTGACTCATCTTGCTAAATCTATCCACAACTACATAAATACTGTCAAATCCTGCCTTAGTCTTGGGGAGTCCTACCACAAAATCCATACTAACACACTCCCATGGTCTATTGGGAATGGGAAAAGGTTGATACAAACCTGCATTGTTGGCTCCCCCTTTGGCTTTCATGCAAACTACACACTGCTCCACATATTTCCTAACATCTCTTGCTATCTTAGGCTAGTAATAGAACCTTTGTACCAGCTCTAAAGTTTTGTTTATTCCAAAATGCCCACTAAGACTCCCATTATGTTTCTCTTGGATCAGATTTTCCCTCATTGATCCTCTTTGGACACATAACAGATTACCCTTAAATAACAGCCCATTTTGCAATGTATACTTAGCATACTGGCTATGAAAATGATTCTCAAAATCAGAGCATACCTTGTAGGCTTTTGAAAAGTCTTCATCATTACCATAGAGGTCTTTAAACTCTCTTAATCCAATGCCTTCTACCAGATTTCTTTTGCAATCACACAATATTCCTCCTTAATGCATCCGCCAATCTTATTCATTTGTCCCTTCTGTGCTTGATTGTGCGGAAAGCTACTTTGTCTCCATCCATTTCAAGTTCCTATTACTCAGCTACTCTTGGGTATTGATGTAACTGAAAGTGCCCGGTTATCTCAGAAAACCACAAACTCTTTGGGCAATAAATACGCTTCCACTTTTGACTAAGGACTCCTCCCACGCTACTCCACTTTGCATCACACCTAACCGTGGAATAACTTATCAAACTAGGAAATAACAGATAGGTTGTGTTGGCACTTGTTTCAGCTTATCAAACCCTTTATCAGCCTCTTGTTTCCATTTAAACATTGTTTTTAGACCACCCTTAATAGTATCTAGAACTGGTGCATATATACCACTAAAATTCCTGATGAACTTCCTATAAAACTGAGCTAAACCATGAAAGCTCCTTACCTCTATTGTTGTGGTTGGTGTGGGCCAATTTAGGATGGCTTCCACCTTGCTTGGATCCATCTTCAACGTTCCTTGGGATACTACAAAGCCTAAATACACAAGTTCTTGTTTGAAAAACTCACACTTCTCAAGGTTGATTGCCAACTGTTCTTCTTGTAGCCTTTTGAGAACCATCTCCACATGCTTCAAATGTTCTTCTACTGTCTTACTGAAAATTAGTATGTCATCCAAGTAGACTACAATACAAAACTCTCAGGAAATCCTTAAGCACCTCATTCATTAGTCTCATGAACGCAGTTAGGGGAATTTGAGAGGCCAAATGGCATCACTTTCCACTCATACAAGCCATCATTTGTGTTAAAACTTGTCTTCCATTCATCACCTTCCTTGATTCTGATTTGATGATACCCGCTCTTAAGATCCAACTTGGTGAAGAATTTTGCACCTCCAAGACAATCCATCAAGTCTTCAATTCTAGGAATAGTAAACCTATACCTAATTGTGATTCTATTAATTGCTCTAGAATCAGTGCATAATCTCCACTTACCACCTTTTTTTGTTGCCAAAACCACTGGGACTGCACATGGGCTGATGCTCTTTTGAATTAGACCTTGATTCAATAATTCTTCCACTTGCCTAGCCACCTCTTAGTTCTGCTCAGGAGTGAGTTTGTATGCTGCTTTGTTAGGCAATGAGGCTCCAGGTATGAAGTTAATTTGATGACTTATTGCTCTCTTTGGTGGTAGAGTTGCTAGTGTTCCATCACTCACTATGCTCTTGTATTTGTCAAGCAACCTTTGGACTGCTTCTGGTAAGACTGTCCTTTCAACCTTTCCTTCCTCTTTGGACTGCATTAAAACCACATAACCTTCACCTCCTTGATGTAGATTGCTGATAAACTCTTTACCACTGCTCAACATGATGTTTGGTACCTTGGACTGTCCCTCATCATCCTCAGTCAATGACTGCAGCTTGAAGGTTCTTCCATCCTTCTTGAATTCAATGGTGTTCTCCTTCCCATGATATATAGCACCTATGTCATATTGCCATGGCCTGCCAAGCAGAAGATGGCATGCATCCATGGGTAGTACATCACAAACCAACTTGTCTTTATATCCTCCAATTGAAAATTCCACTGTTACCTGCTCATTCACTAGAACACTCTGCCCTTTGTTCAACCATGTGACCTTGTAGGGGTTAGCATGAGGTACCTTCTACAATTTTAACTTAATTACTGCCTCCCAAGATTATATTATTCGTAGAACCAGACCTACAATGACCTTGCATACCTTTCCCAATATCTTGCACCTTTGCTCTAAACAAAGCTTCCTTTTGTTTGGTTCTTCTTTGATCTATTGTCCTGACGACTCTATTAAACATCAAATTTTCTCCTATTTTTGATTCTATATGACTGGATTCGCAGATTTGACACTCATGTTGTCCTCTTGTGCATAGGCCACTCTCTTTTCATTGCTTGATGAAGAAGCTTTCTCCGAGCATCTATAAGCAAGGTGACCTAGCTGGTTGCAATGGTAACACTTCATGGTGGCAAAGTAAGAGTTACTTCTGCCTACTCCTCTTCCCCTATTTGAACCTCCTTGAGGTCCTCTTCCCCTGTTAAATCCTCCTCTTGAAGATGTCTCACCTCCATGCTCAGTGAGTTTTGATTCACCTTGGCTTCTTTGGTCACTACCTCTTCCTTGGTAACCTCCACGCTGTCCTCTTTGATCTCTGCCCTTGCCTCTGCCTTTAGAGGACTGATCATGCTTTCTTTTTTTCCTCTCTTCAATCTTTATAGCCAGCTGATAACATTGGTGGACTATTTTAGGACTCAAAAGAGCCATCTCTTCTTGAATGTTCCATTTCAAACCATTAAGGTACCTAGCCACTTTTAGGCTCTCATCCTCTGTCACATTTGATCTCAAGAAAAGCTTCTGAAACTCTTCTGTATAGGTGTTGACATCTTGATCTTTCTACCTTAGACTCTACCTCTTCTTGTGAAGTCGGATCTCATAATCATCTAGCATATATGCCTCCTTTACCTTAGCAACCATTCCTTTCCAGGTTGATATGGGATGCTTGCCTTCTTTCTCCCTTTCAACAACAAATTCCACCATGTCAAAGCTGATCCTCTCAATCTTGACATAGCTACCTTCACCTTCTTAGCTTCCATGACTCCATCACACTCAAAGTGATTCTCCATGCCTTCTATCTAGTCCATGACTAGGTCAGGTTCCATCTTTCCACTAAAAAGCGGTATGCCTTCAAGTTCTTTTCCACTCAAAGATTTTAATGCCTACAAGAAAGGTTCCTCCTTCAAAACAGAGTCAAGTTTAGGGGTCTTATCTTCCTCTAAAACCTCTTCTTCTTTTGGAATTCTTCCCTCAAATTGTGCACTCCTCACTGCTATCTCATGTTGGGCTATTCTTTCCCTCAACTGTTTATTGTCTTCTTCTTGCTCTTCAACCATCTTAGCCAGTTCTACATTGGTCACCATGGTGGAAGAATCACTTGACTCAATGTCTGACATACAAGATTTCTTTCCCAAATTCACTACTCTAATACCAACTGAGATTGTGGTTGGATTGAGTCAATCACTAGCTCAATGTTTCATTCTTAAAGATAACCCTTGGTGTTTCTCTCACCACCTCAACCTATAGGTCCTAAAGGTTAGGCACCCCCTCGGTCACTTTCCAACACCTATCACCCAAGTTTGCTGCTACCAAGCGCTTCGTGCTTTTCCACATTCTCCATCTAGCTCTTTTAAGCATTTTAAAGAATTAGACAATTCTCTAAATCCCTCCTAACTTGCTTCTGTGGGTGTGTACAAGCCTCTTGACTTTAACATTGTGTCCAGGGAAAGGTTCTGCCCCTCTTCACCATACCCTAGGTTAGGGTTTTAGGAGGGCTAGTAGCCCATAAGCCTATTAGGTCTCTTAGCCCGGGGTTTTAGTTTAGTACTCCTCCCTGCTCAGTGAACACCATAACTTCAAAGAAAGAACCCTGACTAAAATTTGGAGTATTTCAATATTTTTTTGGTTTCTGACCTTCTCAGGCCGTACACAGGGCTATCACTGTTTTTGAGAAATTTAGGGCTTTTTAAGCCTTTCCTTGGACACACAAAGGATTGTCTTCTTTTTCCAACCACCAAATGATTTGGTGATGACTCCTGCCTCTTTTCAAAGCTTTGTAGGTCCCCTGCAACCACTGCACATGTTTCTTTAATGGAGATGCAGCACCCCTATAACGTAGGAACTAATTTTTCACTATCCCTCCCTAACCGGGTGTTAGCCAACTCGCCTAGGGAAATCTTTTTAGCATGCTACCAACACTCTTAAATACTTTCATATTTACATAATGTACAAGGAGGGATTCTAGCCTTGTTTCCACTAAACCCATACTTCTTAGTACGGTCAGAAAACAAGCTAGCTTTCCATTTTTTTGAGATTATCAGTCAAAACAGCAACAAACAAGAAAACACGGAATTTGCAAATTAGATGAAAGTGATGGAAAAATATCTATAAGTGCCACAATAAATGATTCAAAAGGATTCTTTACATGCTAACTAACAAACAAAAGTATTGCTCAATCCATCAAGATTGTTGTCACGCAATCAAGAACAGAAAACCATATTTTTCAACACAAAAATTACTGTTTCTTGCTTGTTCTCATAAAAAATGCAAACATCAAAAGCATCCATCCTCTTCAAAGGTCGAGAACCACCTTTTACAATGCTTAGAAAATAGTTAGGTTTTCATTTTTAGCCTAAGAACAGCCAAAAGCATGTTTTTCGAAAACACAGTGTGTTTTGCAAATTTTGACAAAAGCTTAGGAATCAACCACAAAAAGGATTCCCAGCTTATTTAACTTTCAACCTAAGAAACAAAAGGTCCTCAATCACAATCTATATGGTGTTAAATACCTTGCACAACAAAATAAAATTGATTTTAAAACAATACTTCAAAATATGCTTGCACTTTGGTAGGTGCTCCTGCACCACTAAGTTGCAAAAATAAAAGGAAGATCCCTTCCAAGGTCACATTGTTATGCCTTTTTTTAAGGCTAGAAAAAATTTAAAGCCTTTAACCTTTGAGAAAATTTCTAAGGAGGTTGTGACACCTAAAAGAGATAAAACCATGCTTCAAAGAGAAATGAACAACTCCAATATGGAGAAAAATGCAAGATGTTCCACACGAAGGGAAATTGATTCATCCCAAAATGAGCATCTGAAATCAGTAGGTTCCTTTAGTAAGCTATGTTTCTTCAGAGAACCTCAAAATGCACATACTATTATGCCATAAAGTGGAATCAGACATAGTTTATTTCCCACCATTAATCCTTAGAGGAAAGCTCATGCAATTTTAGAACATCAAGATCAGCCAGTTTCAACAACATGCATTAAAAAAATTCAATAAATGGAATCATTAAACATGAAAGAACAGAAGACATGAACACAAATATTTACATGGGAAAAACCCTTCCGGGTAAAAAACCCCACACTCCAAAAGTATAGATCCATTGTATTATTCAGCAACAAATACACAGTTACAATCCAATTGTAGGCTCTAAGCCTTTACATGGATATTTACATCTTGTTCCATCTGGAGAAAATCTAGCAGCATAATCCCTATGAATTCAGTCTCTCCTCTCACAACTCCTCAAGCATAAAATCATATTTATAGAGCTTGCAATGCACAAATTAGACATTTCTAAATCAACTGTCAAAACTCAACACGTAAATAGAAAACTTCTTCATGCACAACTCCACTTGTAAAATCAACTTTCCAAATTGACTCCTCATCAGAAAAAGAAACTGCAAGTTGTAACTCAAAAGACAATGTGAGAAAATTAGCAACATTAAATATATAGAAAAATCAATTCTGTGGGAAAAATCAAAGGTTGAGACACCTTTTTCCTAACATTCTCACACTTGTCGAACACCTTTGAAGAGTCCATGAAAGTAACAAGATTTAACTGCTAAGAGTCAACCGATGAAAATACATCATCACAACCATACATGCAATCACAAGAATCTCAAACAATGCTTTTGTGCTCCAACCAAGACACCTGCAATAACATCCAAGATGTTCACCATCTCAAGAAATAATTCCTACCATCCTCCAAGGAAAGGGAAAATCCATGGTGTATAAGCACAAGTCCAAAGAACACAAGTATCAAATCAAACTGATAGCAAAGGCTATAGGATACTGCCACCACTCCACTATGCTCACAAGTTATACAGAAGCATCAACAACATCAACTTCAAATCCCACAACTTGAACACAACCATGAAGTCATCCTCCGGAAAAATAAGATAGAACATCAATTAGAACAAGAATCAATTAGAACAACCAAGAAACTGACTACTCCCGTCTAATTGACTAACCCACACAACTAAAAATAGCACCCACAGCAAGTGTTAATCCATCCAATTACCCATACCTCAAAGGTATCCACATCAGCAAACTCATGCCACCTACATAGCCAACCCATCAACTATAAATACAAGCTCCATGTGACAACCAGTCGAAGAAAACCAAACACATCCAGGAACTCCCACTGCATGGGTAATGTTGAATCTAAAAATATCAAAAGCATACCGAGTCTACTGATCATAGTACATAGAAAGTGTAACCATGTCGTACCAAGGACCATCCACAAAGATCTTCAAATCCTACAACCAACTATAGCAAGAAACATCTCTCTCAACAATCTTCCACCTGCTCTCCCATGTTCTTCATATCTGACAAAAGAAATAGATACAAGAACATCCATGTCATCAACCAAGTGACAACACATGACCATAAACTAGTGATCACCATAGCTCCACATAGAAATCTCAAATCTAAAGTCATATGAATCCAAACATATAGGAAGAAGAACCAGACTAATGAGAAAAATTTGCAAATCATAAACATGTAGCATTCCCTTCTACATACACATCTAAATGCCAACTGTGTCAAGTAAGATCTCCTTCACACCCCAATATAAAAGCCATAACAACATCCAAACTCGTTCAACCTCAAGAGATCAAACATAACATATGCATCATGTATCTACATGGATGTAAGCTTCTCAAAGAAGATCAAACTACTCCATTTCCCATCTCAGGAAATCAGCCCACTACCATCCCCTATAATCATCATAAATGAAAATTCAAACCCAAGGAGATAACCATGCTATCCATCTCTCACAACAAATCCTCCAGAACCATCTAATAGTAGCTCAAGATCCATGTTTATGAAAGAAAACATAAAGCACCTGAGAGAACCAATGGGCAATACCTCTCAAGTGATAAGTCACCGAGTAGACCAAGAGTGGGGAATGAGAATTCTCATCCAAGATATGAAAGCCATCATGACTCATCCAAGATTAATCTCCTCAGGTCTCTATTGAACTCACATCCAACCAAGGTGTAGGCTCCTCAGACTTTCTACTAAAATCTCATCAAGAGTAACCATCTCAACAACACTTCTCTCATCTCAAGAGAAAAATAGCCTCACCTCACTCTCCATGTATCCATGAGCACCAACAAATAATCATCTCATGCTAAACTCTGAATGCATCACTGCACTATCATGAAGTTCTCAAGAATATGACCATTGCACCCAAAACATAGAGAATCACAAGACCACTATCAAAGCTCCAATTATCTAAATCAAGATCTTATCATGAAATCATGATCTTACCATCCCCCTTAGGAGATCCCATGCTCCAAGTGAATATACCATGGTTTGAAGAGCAATGCACCATAATGCCAAAACTCTAATGTGCAATCAAGAGTATACCATGACATAAAACAAACAAACTCTAAACCAACGTCACCTATCAAGCACCACCAACACCTCAACCCAAAGACCACAAGAGTCCTCCATGGCTCTGAGATGCTACACATCCTCAAATAGTGTTCACATGCAAATGTGAAGAAACCCTTCTGTAGCAACAAGATCTAAGAGTAACTCTGAAACATTTGCATCACTAAAGAAGATCATTCACCACATAGTGATGAATACATAGTCACTACTAAAACTCCCACTAAACCATGGTACCGAGCTTTCCAAGCACATGACACACTATCTCCCAAATCTAAAAAGCATTCAAGTTCACACATATATAATTGTATTATTGATCACACCAAGTGAAACCAAGATCTCCAAATCAATGTAACATGCAAACCCACTATCACACTAGAAACTGCAAATCTGAGATCTCAAAGAGAATAACCATGTAGACAACATGACTCAAGCACCAAATCAAGATTAGATCTGATTTTCCAATCATGTCTACAATGAGCAGCATAATCAAGGAATCCACCAAGCATCACCACAAAAATGTTGAGTGACTAATCACATACAACACTCCCATGTAGATAAATCATCTCACCTCCTCACACCATGCACGAAGCATGCATGCAAAAATGCAACTATCTCATCCAGTAACACCCCAAAAGCCAAGGTCTAGAAAATAGCTTAACTATAGCTCCATAAAACCACAAGTTTTTCTTAACCATGTAAAACCTGCAAAACCACTGTGTTTTAAAAACACCCATGTGCATCCAAACCCACTTCACATCTGGAAGACTCAAAAGTCTAAAACAAAAACACCATAACTGTTAAACCAGAATAATGGATTGTCATAGATGAGCATAACCATAGATTTTTTTAGGAAAATATACAAAACCTTTAGATCCAAGGAACATGAATCTAAGCCATACAAGTACAAAGCATCCATAAAAGGAAAAATAAGTTCAAGAACTCCAAGCTCATTTCAGGCCAACTCCACAACCACCAACATGCACATGCATATGAGGGAGACATGTTATTGCAAAATCTTCCATATCATCCAATGATCAACTCCATAGCCTGCATGTAACCAGGGTAGCAAAAATAATGCCTTCCAATACTAGGAAAAAGCACCCAGCATAAGCACATTACTCCATAGCTAAAAAAACAACCCAAGCTTCTCCATATCACCAAGGAGCCTCTCACATAGACACCCAATATGAAATCTTTGTTGCAACACAACCACAAAGTGAAAAATCCCACCCCATGCATCAGGATTATTTCGATGCCAACTAGGAGCTTGAGATCACATCATTTCAATATGACCAACTCCATTTCTCTGTCTTCACCATCCTTCAAGTTGTGTGTTGTCTCATGAAACTAAAACAAAAAATCAAGAACTCCCACTCACCAAAGGATTAATCTTCAGTCGATTCCTTCAGACTTCCTCAAGCTTTCCAGGCTAAGAAATCTTCATAGAAGGAATACCCAAAACCAAAAACACTAGGGATTCTTACATGCATCAACACGCAAGCACATGCAAGCCACATGTGAGTCCATGCAAGTACATGCAACTCACAAGCCTACACATGCAAGAAAAAATAAAATACCAAAAGAAAGGTATGATACCAATTGAAGGGAAATTGATTCATCCCAAAACGAGCATCTAAAATCAGTAGGTGCCTTCAGTAAGTTATGTTTCTTCAGAGAACCTCAAAATGCACGTACTACTATGCCATAAATTGGAATCAAACATAGTTTATTTCCCACCATTAATCCTTAGAGGAAAGCTCATGCAAGACTAGCCAGTTTCAACAACGTGCATTAAATATATTCAATAAACAGAATTATTAAACATGAAAGAACATAAGACATGAACACAAATATTTACATGGGGAGAACCCTTCCAGGTAAAAAACCCCACACTCCAAAATCATAGATCCATTGTATTATGCAGCAACCAAATACGCAATTACAATACAATTGCAGGCTCTAATCCTTTACATGGATATTTAAATCATGTTCCATCTGGAGAAAATACGGCAACATAATCCCTATGAATTTAGTCTCTCCTCTCACAACTCCTCAAGCAAAAAATCATATTTATAGAGCTTACAATGCACAAATTAGACATTTCTAAATCAACTATCAAAACTCAACACGTAAATAGAAAAATTCTTCATGCACAACTCCACCTATAAAATCAACTTTCTAACTTGACTCCTCATCATAAAAAGAAACTGCAAGTTGTAACTCAAAAGACAATGTGAGAAAATTGGCAACATTTAATATATAAAAAAATCAATGCTATGGGAAAAATCAAAGGTTGAGACACCTTCTTTTTCCTAACACCACAACCATTCAAGAAAATACAAGAGGGAACCAAGAAGTGGACAACCATTAGAAAAGGTATTTAGAGGGAGTGTGAAGCATCTCCTAGAAGACAAGAAAGCCCCAAATTATGAGGCAAACATAAACCACCTTTTCAATATAATAGGTAGGGTTGCATGATTCGTTGAGTTAGTATTGATGTCTTGGTAGTATGAGTCCAATTGTTGAGATAGCTCAATTTGGCCATGGTTGTAGTTGAAAACATTTGCAATCATTTATTTCACATCCAAGCCAAATCTTTGTATGCTTAGATTGTGAGATGTTTTCTCATTTTCTTATCATTGGTCATGGAATTTCATATTTTTTCCTTTAATGTGCACATGTTATGATATGTTACTAGCCATTGGAAGAGGTTATGTTGTGTGTATAGGGTGTTCACCTAGCTCACTAAGAATCCATTGGTAATTAATAGTTTGTGAGTACTATCCTCCTTGTTTACAGATCATACTACCTTCAAAAGCAATACAACAAGCTTTAGATTTTGCATATATGATACCAAAAATAGTGAGTATGTATACTAACCCAATTACGTTCACGCCTATCTTCCCAATTACGCTAACCATTGCAACTATTACATCCATAAAATATCAAATGACCAAGGTTATTGCACACCACAACAGCTAATATATAAGCAATCCACATAATGGACTAAGGGTGTAACAAGTGAGGTCCCCAAAAAAAAATTGCAAAAAATATTTTAAATATTTTTTTACTATAGAATGTTTCTTTCTATAGAAATTTTCAAATTTGGCTAGAAGCCTACAAGTCAATACATTACAAATATTTCAGCAAAATAGACAATAGGTTCTCACATTAAATTAAAACTTTCCAAAGTATAGCAAGTGAGTGCAAGAAAGCACCTTCATTCTCTTCCTTCTTGATTCAAACTCTACAATTGTAAAATCTTGGTGCTCCACTTTCCTTGTGTAAGAATCTATTTTTCTTAATGACGCTACCAACTTCTAATGAGAGCCAAATATGCTCTATTTTATGCCATATTTTAAGCCTTCCAATATGCCTTCGTATCCATTTCTAAATTCCATTTCTATACAACTTTACCATTTTATGTTGCATATGGTTTAAATATATATAAGTAATATTTAATCAAGTTTTTAGATAAAATAGTGAATAAATAATATCAGCTTGTATTTACTAATATTTCTTCCATATCAAGAAAATATATATTGTAGCATGCAAATTTAAAGGTGCAGATCTTCCTGCCACTTTATATGTTGAACTTCTTGTCATGCAACTCTTCGCCACAGTGGACTTTCATAATTGCAAGCTATCAATTTCTATTTCTACCATGTTGTTTTCCTACAATACAATAGTCACTTCATTTGTATGGATTTAATCTCTTTTCCATCTCAATTCATGACTTCTCCCAATGGCCACGCTATTTGGTAAAGTAGATCAAATTGAGGAAATAAATGTGTGACAAAGGACGCACTTTCCAACTATTTGGAGAAAACCAAAAATATTCTATTTGTTGCAACAAGACAAAGTTTAAATTCATGGCCAACAGAAATAGAGCAGACTCAACCAAATGAAATATGGGAGGGAACCCATGGTGCAGGTGGCTACATAGCTGGAGAAAACTGCAACCATTCCCATCTCTATCTCTGCTCATTGTTACAACAGACTTGTTCCTGATTCATGGCCATTCCCAAAGGATTTACGTGAGCCTTTTTCTCACCAGTTTGTTGAAACAAACTATTTAATATTGCTTTAGTTATTAGTTATTACAAACTCAGCATATACTTATATATATATGTGTATTTTGTAAACACAGGGATGACAAATTTTAATATAGATAGTGGTGAGCATTGTAGGAAATTTATACGCAGATCTTTGTAGCAAAATAGTGCACTGATCTTGTAATATTTGTGGATGAATAGAATAATGTTATTCTGATCGAAGCAATGTAGAAAGGCATTTATTTTCTCTCACCAGATGTATTGAGGAGGCAGGATCCACTTCTCGGGATATTTGGTGATTTCTTTTAGATTAGATGTGTGTTATTTACTGTGTGTTATGATTTCAATTAATTACATGCTTAGCATTGTTCACATTGGCTTATATATTGTAACTTATGTAATTGTACATAATTCTAATTGATTCTCACGTGTTTTAGATTTAATTATGAATTCAATAACTGGTGTTAAGTTTCTATTTCATAGTTTGTTGTGTGTGCAGATCTTGTCATCGGGAAGTGACAGTTCCTGTCGCCAGTTCTATTTTGGTTTGTTGTAGGTTTATTTCCGTGTGTTCTAGCTGCATTAATCCCCACTTGGCTTGCTATCTTCATCCCTTGAGCAGACAACCACTATACCTTTCATCACTCTATGACCCCAGATTGACATTAGGAGCAAGTTGAATCGGCTATTAAATCTTATCAATTATTCTTAATATTGGAACAGCGGTTTGTCTCTACAACTTCTTCAATGGTATTTCCATCCCAATTGAAATTTGTAGTAGAAGCCACATCTATAGGTACTAATGTCACCACAAAATTTGCATGAAGCTTTAAAGTTTCTTTATTTCAAAAATAGCAATCATGTAGATGGTTTTAGCATCTTGAACATCACAATTGTGCCTAGATACGTATGATAAATTTTGCATTTATTTAGAATGTGCTAGTTAAAGTAAATCCTAGATAGAATAGGAAAACCTACCATAAAAAGTATAGGTGTGCGTCATGCTTATGTACATTACTACCACTACAAGTATTAACAATCTATGTTGAAATTTTAATCCCCAACATGAAATAGGGTATTTCCCAAATGTAATTTGGAATAAGATTGGCCTATGATCTTAATGCAAGAGCATGCACCATATAATTACTTGAAGGTGTTGCAATTATATCTATATTTAAAAAGGGATAAGCATATCATATTTTATTTGATCCATAAACCTTTAGGTTGATAAACAAGTTGCATCAACAATGGAATCTCTTGAGTTGGCCCATTTACTACTATCTTCAATAACTTTCCCTAGTGCATATAATTATCTTGCAGTAATATTAATTGTGTGCAATCAACAAGAGAAGTGAAAAAAAAATAACAAGGCATGCAATGAACAAAATTACATGCTACAAATTTCATTTGGAGAAATCCTAATGCATGAAAAACACAAGGTATGCACACTAGCATCTCATTGACTATAATAGTGTCAATATAAGGAAATTGTCAATTTAATGGTTTTACTAGGGTTATAATATATCCCTACAATCGAAAATTTTCTCGTATTCTATTATATATAATTCATGTAACACCTTGTTAACTCTTTCTCACAACAATCTAAAAGTGTCTTTTTTTAACATACCAACTCTGCATTTAATATTATTGTCTTCTTTTATTACCCTATATTTTCCTTACCAAGGAAGATCAATAGTTATCTTGGAAATAGAAACAACTATCTCTTCCAACTACCCTCTCTTGGGAATATGGATAGTCTTAAAAAGAAATTACCATCCATGTAATCACTTACAATCTACAAGTAGTCGATGTATAATGTCTATTATTATGTTTCAATAATATTAGTTATTCGACTATGTATTAATTGTTTGTACTATTTGCTTGTCGCCTTCAAGAAGTTATAATTTTTGGTTGGTTGATGATTGTGTTCTTCTTGGAAATTTTTGAGTCCTTTAAATTCATTGTGTATCGTCAAGGAAATTAGTATGATCTAGTCAAATTGACTATGATCCTTGGCTAGTCATCTTTGGTTTTCTTTTGTAATAATTTCATGTGTGAATAAAGATATATTTTACTCATGTATCCGGCATGCATTATCATCTCTATTATGAATTCATGTATTTATTTTATCAAATAGAGCAATAAACATTTGGCACCATTTCCTTAAAGAAATTGGGACAAATTTGAGAGATTTGTGCCCTTAGACCCCACTAAAGGCGGGAAGAGACCACAACATGGTCAAGATCAAGAGATCTAGAAATCTTTAAGGATCACTGAGAAAAGGGAATGAAGGAGAAGATTATGAGAAATATTTGATAAAAATAAAACCATACAATTCCCAAGTCAGAGCCAAGAATGCGGTCAAGTTGAAAATTCAAGACAACCTTCTCTAGACGAGGGAAGTTGGGAGACGAAGTCACAGTCCTTCATAGAATTGTACGAGAGTAGTGTTGTGTGGTCTCACAACACGCCCCAAAAACATAAGACTTGGGGAACCAAATTGAAAATCAATGCTTTAGCGGGAGTTGGTTGGCTAATGATCACCGAGGGATAATGTAAAAGTGAAAGCCTTTAAAATGATTCATGGTTTAAAGGTATTAGATGTTAAGTATACCAGGTGTCGAGAAACTGGGCAATTGCAGATCGCAAAGCAGAGTTTGGAAAATTGTTGCAGCTAGGAATAAAAGCCCGAGGATATGAAAGTTTTGGTAAAGGTTGAAATCCAGGTCAATTTTTGTTCAGGTAAAACAAGAATATTTTGGAAGTCGGGTACCTAGGTACCCAAGAAAATGGTGCATTGGTGTTAAAGTGTTGACGTTTATCGTTTGCTTTTTCTCGAATGCCTAAAATGCTCAGTAGCCCACCTAAAGTGATAATTACACGGGAAAGCATTAAAGCATGTTATTTATGAATTTTTTTAAAAGGGAATTAATAATAATGATGGTTTTATGATAATGAGGGTTTTGTTAATGTTTTAAAAAGGGATTGATATATGGAATTTTATATGCAAGATAAATAGGTTGTTGGACAATATTTTAGTATGGATAGTCAGGAAAATTTGGATTGTGAGTGGATCTAGTGATATTACCAATTTAGGTGGCACACTCTGAAAGCTCATGCAAGGTCAAAGCTTTTGGAGAAGAACGTTTGTAACCAAGGAACCGGGGGCCCGAGTATTATGCATGCGATGAAGGAGGGTGCCTAGTTTCGGGGTGTTCTAGGTGTTTTCGCCTAAAGCCCGAACCTGAATGCAGGAACATAAGTGTTGGTGGAGTGGGATATCCAATTCCACCTAATTAATCTCTCTGAATATCCAACAGAGGAAGTTCCTACATTTTTTTTGACAAGCATACTCAATCTAGTTTTTTTTCTTGATTGAATTTCAAAGACATAAGTCCAAAAGTTAAGTGTTGAAGAAGGTAAAAAAAAATTGACTTATTCAAAAGTTTCTCTTGCCAACTGTCACGTGCCACATTCCTTGCTCGGATTCATCCCTTCGATTCCCTCTCATGTGTTGATTGAATTTCTTGAGTTTCTTATTCTTATAAAAGGATAGGAGAGGTATTATTTTAGGAAGTTCAGAATTTGTGGATTCCAAAGAATTAAAACTTTTGTAAGTTTTATTCTTTTTTCCTATTTTTTGTTCCATTCCAGACTAAAAAATTGTATGTTTCATTAGAAGTTAGCTAATATCAGATCCAATTCAAAGCTATTTCCTGATTTGAAATCTTACATAGTTGTTTATTTGTTCCTATCAGAAAAGACTGTGTTGCACTATTTAAGGGTGCATACTGACACTATTCGGTGGCAAATGATCCCTCTTTCTTTAAACTCTTGCATCATTCTATGCCTAGCTATGAAGAAATATGGTGAAGTATAGAATGGTTTTCTCTAATTTAGTTATTTCTTAAGGCATGTGTGGATAATACTTGGGAGAAATTTTACATTTTAGTAATTTTTTATGCTTTATTTTAGAGTAGATGCTTTATATTTCCAAAAAATGTTCCAAAATTGATAAATACATTAAATTTTATTATAAATATTTTGATTCTAGGAAGTTATTGAGTGCTTCATGCTAAATCTACTTGAATGTATGCAAGTAATTTGAGTTACATGAAATATTATTGCAAATTCTTTGATTTCATGAAGTTATTGAGTGGCATGTGAATGATCAGACTTAGATTATTTTTCTATCCTTTGGATACTAGCCAATTTATGACAACCATAGACCCCTCGTGTTTAACAATAATATCACAACGAACCCTGAGTGAACCTAGTGTGTCAAGACCTAACATTCCTGAGCCTTGGGATTGAGCCAAGTTTGCCTTAGATTTAGTTTTTCTCGATGGATCTTTTAAGAAAGGTAGGTTCCTATGGTACTCTGTGAGAATTTATCTGCCTGTTGGTGTGTGTGTGCAACATCCGCGTCAATAGAAGTGGTACTAGGAGATCTATGTTCTTAAGTCAGTATTGTTTTCTCAGTCACATAGTCAAATTCTACTTGTGAGTTGAAGGTCTAAGCAAGCTTATAATGGAGCATGAAAAAGAGATGGAAAAGCTCCAAAAGATTCTTAACCAAAGGCTTTCGCCCTTGAGTGTGTTCACTTTTGGTAGGGTTATAGAGTGCATAATTCACAATACAACTAACCATGGTGAACTTGATTGTAATATTTTCTTGACTAGGGTAAGCTTGGCTATCAATAAGGTAATTTCGTTAGCGA
This sequence comes from Sequoia sempervirens, assembly GCA_007258455.2. NCBI lineage: Eukaryota > Viridiplantae > Streptophyta > Pinopsida > Cupressales > Cupressaceae > Sequoia > Sequoia sempervirens. The sequence continues at coordinate 4,794 of VDFB02153263.1, read as the reverse complement.
AGGCATCCTTAAGTGTGAGGGAGTCATTAATGGATAGGTGTTTGAGTTCTAAGAAAATGTATAACCCTAGTGGAGACATAATTTTTAGTGGTTTAACCGTTAGATCAAATGGATTCAGTAACCTTAATTGGTATGAAGAAATTTTGGAAGTTTTGTAAGAAAAGAAGCAAGGTCATGAGAAGTTGGGAATATCACGTTTTAAGCGTGAATTTGAAAGAAGTTACTGTTCTTCACACACGTGGATGATAATGAGAAGAAGGAACAAGTGAAACAAGCGGGAGATTCCTACTTTTCACCCCTAATTGCGAATCCATGACTTAAAAGGGAGGAAACCTTTGATTTTACACAAATGACAAAGTATCAGGCTTTTATTTTCCCTCTTTCTGATAATTGTGCAAATTGTATTGAAGTATGGCCTAACGAAATAAATAGTGATGTTAAGGTTGAAGAAAAGATAGATGGCTGATGAAGTCTTAAAGGGAAAGGAAATCGAGAAGTAAATGCAACTATTCGCAGAACGGAACAAAAGGAAATGGAGAACCATGAACAAAGGTTGGAGGAAGGTACAGGGCTGAGACAATGGCAAAGGTGTGTGCAATCGATCGTTAATTAGGCCGTTTCCATACATTTTAGCAAAATTGTGGGTAAGTACACCTTCAAATTTTCATTTATTAAACGCATAAATTTTCAAATAATTTGTAGTTACAGTGTGTTATTTGAAAGTTATTTTAGTGAATTTAAAGATAAAACTACTAAGATTAGGACTAAGAGCATTATGAAGTTACTGATTAGGGTAAATTCCTTAATTAGGGTAGATTTTTTGATTAGGGTAAATTTGCATTAGTTAGGTTAGTTTGCTTTAGTATTTTTTTCCTTGTTTTTTGGTTTTAGTCTCGGATTTAATGAATTCTTCTTAATCTAAAACAAATGATAATTGAATTCTGAAAAATATTCTACTGAAAACTAGAAAATACAAAACCATTTGAAGTAAATACACGCATAAATACAAAAAAGAAAAAAATTCATTTTATTTAATAAGTAATATCTCATATATATATGAAAATATAAAATTCTCATTGTAAATTGATATCAAAAAAGGGAAAAAAGGAAAAAAGGGGGGTTGGATGTTCAAGAGCATTGTGTTGGAGCAGTCGGCATACTAGTTAGTCAATTTGTTCCACTTTGTCCCGAAGAAACATATACCCCAAGTAGGCATTTTCTATGTGGTTGTCGAGGTTGGGGGTATGCAGAGCAATGAGAAAAGGCGGGATGGGAACTATTTCCCTCTGGTGTACGAACCAAGGAATGTCTACAATCATCGAAATTCCTATGGCAGGTTGAGCAATGGCCAGAACAGTGTCCAAATTTCCCAGATAGTCTAGTCGCACTATCATGACTGCAGCAAAACAAACTTCAGCTAAAAAAAGGTCGAGGTCCAAGAGTGAAGCCATGAATCGTGAAGCCAAGTCTGAATTTACTTTGTAGTAAGACCCGAAATTCTTGAAATTTTCCCTGAGGACCATATGCAGAAATGTTTTAGTGGAAGAGGTTCAAAGGAAAAATACTTTTTCGAGCTATTGGTTCATAATTCGGCCCTAAAAACTAGGCTGGCGAAAAACACTGGTAAGGAAAATGGGAGTATCCATAGCTTGAAGACAAGAGAAAATGCAAAAGAGAAATCAAAAAATTGAAGATAGAAGTGAGGAATTTGAAGGAAAGTGTTGCATTTATACAAAGTCGTGAGAAATTTGTGGTACATAGTTTTCTGGAGGTAAAATCTTGGGAATGCAAGTTGGGGTGGCAGAAGTACACTTTTCTCCAGAATTGAAAGTTAAATCAAATAAATTCCCACAAAGTTGGTGTTCAATGCTTCAAGGATTTCCAGTAAGAAGATCATGATCCAACAAAGTGAATTTGAGATTACAAAATTAAATGGTGGTCATTTCAATTCATTTGATCAAACCATATTTATTATGAATTGTGCAGGTGTGTTGTTTGAAAGGAGAGTTGAACTAGTGAGGTGGCACATGTTGGCATGTTGAAAATTTTGAGAAATGTAATACGTGTGTGATTAAGCATGTGAATTAAATGAAGAGCATGATGGCCAAGCTTAAGAATAATTATGACAAGCCTAGTACATTAATGTAAGTGCAAAGCCGCCAAAATTGAAGTTGTTGGCCAAGTTTATTTTAGCGAGTTGCCATGGAAAGTAGAGTGGAACGGTGGCAGGTAATGTTTATAAATTTAGAAGTAAGGTGATTTGATAACTTGTAGCTAAATTTTAACTTATGCCTAATTTTTTTAGTAGATAGTGAATTGTAGTTGGTTGAGGTCTAGCATAAGGATGGTAAAATTTTGCTGGAAAGTTTCACATACAGGAAATTCGTTAACTGAATCTTTTGGGAATTGGTGAAAATGATGAAAGATATTTGCATTAAGTGAAAAATCAAAAGGTAACCTTCTCTACTGTTGTAATTCCCAACCTAATTGCGGGCTTCATTCCCTACAAATTGAAGTAAAAGAGCTTACAATGACAACAAAAATGGATATCAAAGAAACATCAAAAGAAAAAATTCAACTCTTTAGGCTATCCAAATATCTCCACCAGGGCCATAGACGCTTGACTAGTAGTAAAGCTATGTTTGGGGGAATTACAGAGATAACCTTGCTAGGGCTATGGACGCTTGACTGGAAGCAAGGCTCTATCCAAGGTTGGATTTGGAGGATTGCTAAATTATGTAGCTCAATGTAGATGGACTAATCTTTTTCACCAAGTTCCGGAGATGGGAATAAATCAATGCACACACTGATACTTTTCGGTGAAGTTTTATGATTTTTATGTTGGGATTCAAGTGAATCCAAGGAATTATTTTTGGGAAAATATGCATAAGTTATAATTTATGGTGGGTGGTTTATTCTCAGGTTTTCTTTTAAATTTGTTTTTGTTGGTTGCAAGTTGTTTTGTGGTCTCACAACACACCCCAAGAACATAAGGCTTGGGGGCCCAATTTGAAAATTAATGCTTATGGAAGGCATTGGTTGGCTAATGATCACTGAGGGATAATGTAAAAGTGAAAGCCTTTAAAATGATTCATGGTTTAAAGGTATCGGGTGTTAAGTTCATTGTGTGTCGAGAAACAAGGTAATTGGAGATTGTAAAGCGAAGTTTGAAAATTGTTGTAGCCAGGAATAAAATCCCAGTGTATGAAAGTTCCAATAAAGGTCGGAAGTTGGGTCAAGTTTAGTTCTGATAAAACAAGAATATGTCAGGAGTTGAGTACCCAAGAAAATGGTGCATTGGTGCTAAAGTATTGAAGGTTATTATTTGATTTTTCCTAAGCGCCTAAAATGTCCAGTAGCCCACATAAAGTGATAATTACACAAGAGCATGCATTAAAGCGTGCTATTTATGAATTTTTTTAAAAGGGAATTAATAATGATGATGGTTTTATAATACTAAGGTTTTTGTTAATATTTTAAAAAGGGATTGATATATGGAATTTTATGTGCAGGAGAAATAGGTTGTTGGACAATATTTTGGTATGGACGGTTAGGAAAATTTGGATTGCGAACGAATCCAACAATGTTACCAGGTTGGGTGGTGCACTCTAAAATCTCATGCAAGGACAAAGCTTATGGAGAAGAAATGATAGTAACCAGGGAATTGGGGGCCCGGGTATTACACATGTAATGAAGGAGGGTGCATAGTTCTGGGGTGATATACTTTTGGGTGTTTTCACCTGAAGCCTGAACCTAAATGCAGGAACGTAAGTGTCAATGGAGTGGGATATCTAGTTCCACCTGATCGCTCTGAATATCCAGCAGAGGAAGTTCCTACATTTTGTTTGACAAGCCTAGTCAATCTAGTTTGTTTTCCTGATCGAATTTCAAAGATATAAGTCCAAAATTTAAATGTTGAAGGTCAAATTTTGTTGACTTATTCAAAATTTTCTCTTGCCAACTATCACGTGCCACGTGCCTTGCTACGATTCATCCCTTGGATTCCCTCTCATGTGTTGATTGAATTTCCTGAGTGTCTTGTTCTTATAAAAGGCCAGGAGATGTATTATTTTAGGAAGTTTAGAATTTGTGGATTCCAGAGAATTAAAAAATTTGCAAGTTTTATTCTTTTTCCTTTTTTTTGTTTCATTCTAGACTAAAAAATTGTATGTTTCATTAAAAGCTAACTAATATTAGATCCAATTCAAAGCTATTTCCTAATATGAAATCTTACGTTACAGCTAATTGTTTGTTCCTATCAAAAAATATTGTGTTGTTTCGTTTAAGGGTGCATACTGACACTATTCGGTGGCAAATGACCCCTCTTTCTTTAAACTCTTGCATCATTCTATGACTAGCTATGAAGAAATCTGGTGATGTATAGAATGGTTTTGCTCTGATTTAGTTATTTGTTGAGGCATGCATGGAAAATACCTCGAGGAAATTTTACATTTCAATAATTTTTTATGCTTTATTTTAGAGTGGATGCTTTATATTTCCAAAATATGTTTCAAATTTGATAAATGTATGGAGTTTTATTATAAATATTCCAATTCCAAAAATGTATTGAGTGCTTAATGCTAAATATACTTGAATGTATGCAAGTAATTTCAGTTTCATGAAATATTATTGCAAATTATTTGATCGCATGAAGTTATTGAGTGACATGTGAATGATCAGACTTAGATTATATTTCTATCATTCGGATACCAACCGATTCCTGACAACCATAGACCCCTCATGTTTAACAGCAATATCACAACGAACCCTAAGTGAACCTAGTGTGTCAAGACC
>VDFB02153262.1:0-28181 GCA_007258455.2 Sequoia sempervirens | reverse complement strand
AAGGCAGAGATTGACCATTTGGGTTTTTCCTCCACCATCTGAGATGTGACAGGGTCACTTCTCAAATTACCCTGGGTGTCTAATGCAGGAGCATCCAGTGGTGTAAGGGCAATCTTGCATCACCCAAAATAGTTAAATTTCAAGTTTCTTAGTTTTAGATGTTTTCCCACATTTTGGATACCTTTTAGATCATAATGAAATTTCCCAATTTCACGGTTTTATTTTCTATTCCTGGGTTGAAAGATATTGCAGTTTTAGATTCCCAGATTTGCACTTGAAAATATTTTGAGTTAGATTTGAGGCACTTAGAGTTCCCAAAACAGCCCCAAAACTTTCCAAAATTGGCATAGAAAACTTTGAGCGCGTTATTGACTTCGAGACCTTTCCAACGGTTCAAACGGTTCACGAATCAGAGTCTTGAATCAAAAGTTATGGCCCTGGGAAGTTGGCGCACTTTCTAGAAGATACAATTGCAAATGTTCTTTTGAAATTTGAACTTCAAGTTGTAATTTTTCAGCGCCAAACCACCTAAACTCAAATTTAAATGTTGTTTTGGCTCCAAACTAAAGAGGAGCTCTATTTATGGGCAGATTTGTAATTTTTGGGTAACTTTTTGGGGACAAGCTCGCATATTGCGAAAGGGTGATTTTGTAGCTTTCTATAATTTGCATGTGTTGTAGAACTTGGGGATTTGAGATCCTCTGCATGTAAGAAGCTCCATTTTCTGAATAATAAAATTATTCTCTTGTTTGTGGGTTATTTCCTAAGTCTCAGGCCGCGCCCTCATCATTGACCCAAAATATTTTTTTCATTATCTTCACTTTTCCTTTCCTTTTTTTCTTGTATTTTCTGTTTGGGGATGATGCAAGGTTTCGAGACACCCTATGTTTCTTCCACGTTGACTCAAAATGTTTTTCTTTGTTTTCGCTCTCTTTGTATCATTCTTCTAGTTCAATGTGTATTTGGGGAACGACGACGGTTTCAAGCTCTCTAATATCATTGTAGCAAAGATAGATATTGATCCCTAATCCATAGATCCCTTATGTGTTTCTGGGGGGTAACCCTCTTTTACCTTTTCATGTTTTGGCTACTTTAAATTAATCGCTCATAGCATGGTGATTAGAAATTTCTTTAAAGTGGGGACATACCTTGGCATTATTTAATTTGTAGTCTTTTTCATGTTCCTTGATGTGATTTTCTTACTTCATGTGTTGTGTTTTTCTCTTTGTGGTGACATTGGGAGTAATGTCCTTCAAGAGCTTGATCTATCTCAACATATTATATTCCTCTTAGTGGTGATGCAACACACTGCATTCCCTAAGTTGTGAATCTTTTATCCTCTAATTGGTCCTCTTTTGGAGACATTAGGAATGATGTTCCCTAAGATTTAGACCTCACATGAATTAAGAAAAATCCCTTTGAACATCCCTCTTTCTTGTTGCATTTTCTTTTTCACCTTATTAAAGTCATGGAGGTATGGCTTTGATATGGTCCCCTAGGGCTCACCTAGTGAACAACTAGCTTCACTAGCCCTTGTGAGCGTGCATTTTTTTTTCCTTTTGTACCTTACTAAATTCATGGATTTATGGCTTTGATATAGTCCCCTGGGGCTCATCTAGTGAACAACTATCTTCATTAGCCCTTGTGAGCATGCATTTTCTTTTTGTCCCTATCATACTCATGGGGGTATGATGTTGATATGGACTTCTTTGGGCTCACCTAGTGGACAACTAGCTTCACTATCCCTTGTGAGCATACACTTTATTTGCATAGTGGACAACGTGTTCCACTTGTAAATCTATTTTAGACAAACAACCTAGACCCGATCCACAGTGTGTTAGATAGCTAGTCAATTTTTCTTTTATTTTTCCTTTTTCCTTTCTCTATCTTTTATGGTGTATGTTTGTGATTTGGTTATGGCTTCATATATCATCTGCAATTGTGTTCCTTTGTGCCTATGTTATTTTTCCATAGGATATTTATCCTAGGGACTTGGCTACCCTCTTGGTTATTGTCATACTATATTACTAACATTTGTACATTTGAACCCCTCTTGATTGCATGGTTGGCCACTTTAGTGCGATTTAGAAGCAAGTTCATCCTCTCACTAAAGTGGGGGCTAAATTTAGTGTAGGTAAATGTATACCCTTGCATTTTCACACTTTTTTGGGCCCTCCTTGCTTTATTTATCCCTATTGATTTCTTAATTAGTCCTATTTTGCATCCACAAGCCTAATGAATTATATCTTTTTATGGCTAATCTCAACAAACATGAAAGGGGAAGTGATAATTTAATGATTTTGGCTATGTGACCTTGATTTTTGGGTCGAGACTAAGACACCACCTAGGGCATGTTTGTGTTCCAAAGGTCTTGGGACCCTAATTTGAAGTGTGCCTTAAATGGGCCCCTTTTTGGAGTCTATGCCCCGTGTTTCATGTCTTGGGACTAAGATGCCACCTAGGAATCTTAGTGCCCCTTAAGTTATTTTTAGGATTTAACTTCAAATATTGGCAAGATTTAGCCTGGAATTTAATTAATGAATTCATATGTCATTTTTTTGTGGTGTGCGTCCAAGAATTCATGTATTAAAGCATTCAAGAACAATTCATTAAGCATTTGGAGCCATCATCAAGATTCAAGCATCATATCAAGGATATTATGGCATCATGTTTGTTATTGTGCTAACAATTGTGATGTATGGTTTATGATTCAAGTACGTGTTTCATCCAAGATCAACATCATTCAAGAAAGAGTCAAGAACCACATCCATTGCAGCCATTTCAAGCATATTTGCAACACCTTATTACAAGGGTTTTTGTGAGTTGCAATATAGCAATTTGTTCATTCATCATTTCCCTTCATTATTCTATTTCATTTCAAGGTTTAATTACCAACAAGGGGTTTGACCAAGGAAAACCCCCATTTACTAACTAGAGTCACCAAAAAAGTAACCCTTCTACATTTTCCAACTTCTTCGGGCCCTCCTTGTGATTTTGGCTTAATTTTTCCTTGATTTAATGTTGCAATGTGAATAACACATTCACATTAGGTCTTGGGCCCTTGTGAACCAAATGGATTCAAATGATCTACCTTACTTAAGTGTTGTAAAGTGTTGTAACATAGTTTTACACTTTTCTAAGGTCTTCTTAATGTGTTTCACCTAAAATAACCTCTTTCCATCATTTACCAAGCCTTATTTCAAAGTGTTGTAAAGTGGTGTAATACACTTTCACACTTTCTTATACTTTAATTGGCCCCGTTTTTCACCCACAAGGCTTATTTATGCGTATTTTCAAGAATAATCCTAAAACCCACCTCAAATTCCTAAAGTGGGACTCATTCGCCATCATGGGAAAATGAGTCCCCTTTAACTCAAGATTCAAATTTAATTTAAATTTTTGGTGGGTTTTTGTTCTCCAAGATCTCAGGCTGGCCTATAGTGTTGTAATTCCAGGAATTATTGCATAATTGAGTATAAATACAAGGTTCTTTCTCTCATTTTCACCCCCAATCATTCAAGAGAATTCTTCAAGTGTCAATCATCATGTCAAATATTGTTTGCATCATGCTGTTTTAGAACTAACAATTGTGGTGTAGGATTGTGTGATTCAAGTAAGCATTGCATTCAAGATATATCAACATCAAGCTAGATTCCAAGTCCACATCCATTAGATCCATTTCTTACATGTTCAAAACACCTTATTGAGAGGGTTTGGTGAGTTGCAACATTATTATTTGTTTATTCATCATTCTCTATTATATTTCATTCTATTTCAAGGGTTTAATTACCAACAAGGGGTTTGACCAAGGAAAACCCCTATTCACTAACTCCACATCATTTTTCTCTCTCTTTACATGTGATTTGCAAGTCTAGGTTGCATATTTATCAAGGAGCAAGATTGGAAAAGTTGTCATCAAGTTGTCAAAGCTTTAAACAAGCCTTGGAGAAGCTTAGAGAAGGTCTGCAGGCTGAACTTTGCAGTTTTGGACCTGGATCTAAATCAAGAACATAAATGTAGACTAAGAGCTATAAAATACAGCTTTAAATTTTCAAAAATCTAGAAGTGGACTGATTCACCACTATTGGTGAATGAGTCCCACTGTACCTGTCTGTCAAGGATTTTTGCAGATCTGAGTACCCATTTGTCTGAAACTTGTTCCGACACAATTTATTTGAAACCGAACCGATTCACCTAGCTTGGCATGAGTCCTAGTTAACATTAACAATATATTTTTCAATATTCCAGGCCTCCATTCTTCCTTCTTTAGTTTCCCAGGTGCACATTTCCAATTTTATAGTTTTTCTGTTACATTTTACTTTCATTTCTAGGTCGTTTTGCATCACATTATGTTTTCCAACATTTTTTTTTCCTGGAAGTTTACACTTTGTGGTGAACCCCTTTTATTAAATTCAGCCCCTAGGTCAACCCTATTGTTATATTTCAATCTCCTTTGCATTGAAATATCGAGGGTTATCCTTGGGTGGAACCTTTGAAAGATGGAAAAAAACATTTCTCCCCAAATAGTCCATTTTTTGGAGGTTCCACTAACAATCAACAAGTTTCCCCTCTCTTGTGTGTTTGTGATTGTAGATTTAGGTTGAAGACTTGAAGATCATTTAAAGTGTAAAGTTGAAAAATTGAAAAGTTGCATAACAAAGTTGTCATCTTCATGAAAAATAACCTATAAGATAAATTCAGAAGTTTTGGGACCTGAGATTTGAGAAGAAGGAAGTGCAAACCTTGAGTGTTAAGATCACTTTCAAAGATTCCAAAAATTTAGAAAAGGACTAAGTCACAACCTAGGGAATCTTAGTCCTCTTGAGGGTATTTTTTAGGGATTCTTCCATATTTGGTTCTGACATCCAAAAATTCTGCATTTCCCCTGAAAAATAGCAGCAGGACTAAGAAAATAGTAAGGGCATAGATTAGTTCTCCATAGCACTTTCTGACAACATTCTAGCATTTCTAGAATCCTCGTCACATTTCCAGGCTTCCTAGGTACACACATCCTAACTACATGTTGCATAATTTCATCATTTTCATCCTTCATTTAGCTTGCATTACTAGGTCTTGTAAGTTGAATGTTAAAGTGTCTTTTCCAAGATTTTTCTTGGTGGTGAACCCCTTTAAGCTGAAAGAACCCCCTCCTAGGACTTCCTTGTTGATAATTGACTCACCTTTAACATTGATAGTCAATCCAATTTGGATTCATAAGACATTATTGAGTGACTGAAGGAGAATAGAGTGGGAATTTTTTGTCTCGCTTCCCATTTTCTTTCTGGTTCACATCTAGGCCCCCCTTTAGTGAGAGGATTAACTTTCTTCAAACTCATACCAAAGTAATCATTCAAAGTAATAATTCAAGAGGGGTCGAATTGTACCAATACAGATGGTCTAGGATAACAAGGATCAAAGCTGGTATCAAGCCCCTAAGATCCTAGATCATGCATCAAACTGACATAAGTACAAAAGGACATGCACAAGGTATACGATATGCAACAAAACAAGATACAAAAACATGCAATGTCAATAAAAGAAAGGAAAAACAAAAACAAGAAAAATAAGAAATAGTTGGATCAAGCCTCGACCATTTTTCCAACATGATGTGGATTAGATTTAGGTTGTTTTTCCAGAAAATGCATGCTCACTCTCAAGAAAAAAAACTCTATATTGTCCACTAGGTAAGTAATCCAAAGAGGTGAGACACATATACACATGGTCGGTATGTTCTCACACACACACACGTAGAAGTAGCTATGGGAAAGTTATGCCTCAGATCAACTTCCCATCAAACCATACCAAAGTTATACCTCTTGATAAATTTCATAAGGCACCACACAACAATGAACTTCAAGCTTTATGAGGCAAGAAAAGCTTTATATGCTTGATACTCATGAACAGACAAGATGGCTCCATAGGCATGCAAAGTGTGTTATGCAAAGTGGCCATATAATATTTGTTGTAAATGTAAAATAATGTAAGGAATGTTCAAAGGGATTAAATTACTTAGTTTATGTAGCGTCTCTCCTTAGGTAACATTGTGCCTAATGTCTCCAAGAGAGGACAATTCAAACAAATATCTCTCTCTCTCCAAGGAAATTAAACCCAATGGCACCACAAAGAAAATGATGCATCACAAGAATAAAGAAAATAGCATAATGAAACATGAGTTTCGATGTATTCCCCCACTTTAAAGTGGTTGCTAACACCATTTATGTGAGAAATTCCTTTAAAGTAAAAGAATACATGAGAGCTTATTTGTAAATCCCTATACCACGTTATGTTTCCAATAAGCTACATCATGAAAAGGGAAGGGGTTTTCCCCCAAAAATACAATGTTAAACCTAGAAAGAAAAGTATTTCACATGTGATCTAACTTTTAAGGCATGTCATCCACATCCCAAGCTTACTCTTATATATATATGGAAGGCAGGCAACTAGCCACAAGATACAATGACAAGTGCCATATGAAGACAAAACTACCTAACCCCTTGCCCCCACTGAGTGCAGAACAAGGATGAGACGAATAGGATAAAAACAAGTTTCAATTAGAGGAACTAGGTGCTTCAATACAAGGAAGAGAACCATAGTCCTTAAGATGTTGATTTCTTTTATTTAAAGCTTTACATTCATTAGTATAATGACCATGAACTCTATGATATGCACAAAATGAATTTTCGTAATAAAATTTATTTCATGTTCTTGGAGGGAGGGATATCAAAAGATCATGGAGGAGTCTCGACAAGATACCATTTTGATCAATAGTAGAAGATGTTCCTTTATTTTTTGTCAAAGATATCTCTTGCTTAATATTAGGTGTCATACTTACACAAGACTCTTTAGATTGAGATATTTTGTACTCTCCTTTACAAGAGGGTGTAAAATCTAGCGTACTCCAATTGTTAGTTTTTTGTGTGATAATTTCCATTGATATTAAGCAAAAAGTTTTATGTTTATACTTTTAAAGGATAACAATCAAGACCACTAGTTTCTATAAATTCAAGATGCACCACTATTAAATTCGGCTTAAAAGAATCTATTGTAAGAGTGTTGATATTGATCAAAGGCTTGGTTGTTTCTTTCAGGGGACAATAACCTAGACCACTAGTCTTTTCTTGCATGTGAATTTCTATGGGGTTACATATACCTTATTCTCTAGAACCACATCCTTTTCCACTATCTACAAGTTGCTTCATCATTTCATAGCCTTTTCCATAAATATTTTTCTTCTCTTTTGGATTTAGTGGTTGTTCATAGTCAGTTTAGTCAAAGTTTGTTGTGTAAGTTGTTTCTTCTTTTAAAGTGGTTGAGGTGGATGATTTCAAAGGGTTTTTCAAAATTTTTGTTGATAATTTCTCCTTTTCCTTTCCCATTTTAGATTCTTTATTTATGATCTTGTATTCTCCCATGAATGTTGGTTCAAAATCTAAAGAACCCAAATCATCTTCTAATAGCTTCATGATTTCCTCAATATGTTTTTCTTTGTCTTTTTCTTGCATGGGTTCTACTTGTGTAGTTGGTGTTAATGTTGTCAAAGGATTTTCCTTTCTTTTCTCAATGTTTAAATAGTTGTTTGATTTAGGATCAACTTCAAGTATGTACACTTTGTTGTTTTACACATACTTCATTATACGATGAAAATTAGAAGGCAACCCATTCAAATTTACATGAATCCATGATCTTCCTAAAAGAATATTATATGAAAGATCATGAGGCATAACATGTTATCAATGTTTCTATTGTGTCCTTTCCAGCTATAATAGGTAATGTGATCACACCAAGCGAAATTGTTGTCCTACATTGTCAAATACCTTAATAGATAAAGAATCAAGTTGAATTTTTTATTTATCCATACCAAGCCTATCCAAAATGGTCACACTAAACACATTAAGTGTGGATCCATCGTCAACAAGGGTTCTCTTAATCCCTATTCTTTTATATTGAGTTATTTGTTCCATAGAAAAAGAATACCCTTTGCTTGACATGGGATTAATTCATGATAAAACAAACTTAATGAGGCCTTGATTCAAGTTTTTTGAGGCATATTATGCATCCACACTAGCTCTTGTACCTTTTTAAATTGAATAAAATGTGTTTATTGACGTCTTGTAAAAGACTTTCACGCTTTTCTAGACCTAATGAACCTATTTCTCCTTAATTTATCATTATTAAACATTTTTAATTACATCATCACATTAATTTAGAAGGCTTGTAAAGTAAATTTAACTTTAACCAAGTGTTTTAATGTGTTTTACATGTTCACATTGGTTCTTGTGCCTTCCTAGGCTATGTGGACCTCATTTTAGCGTTGAAAGTGTATTTAACAACACTTTCACATTGAATTCTCTATCCCAAGCCCTATTTTACATTCACATCATCAATAATAGACCTATATTAACCTATATTGTGCATCTTGAGGCTAAAATTGATCAAACACCCAAAAAAGTTGCAATTTAAACCTTATTTCCTTATTCCTTGGCTTCTTAGCTGTTGGAATGGCCCCTGTGGGACCCATTCACCATGCATGGTGAATCATTCCCATCCAAGTGGGACCCATTGTCTATGTGTGGCAAATGAGTCCTATCTAGGCCCCGTTTTGACCTTTGAGCAGGAAAAAGTGAAATTTAAAGTATATTTTCACTACATGTCGGCCTATGATGAGGTATTATCAAGTACTAAGGCACAATTGTCTATAAATAAGTATTTGTATCCTCATTTTACATCCATTATCTCATTCACATATCTCTTATCATTTATTTATCATCTATCTTCTCATCCAAGTCAAGCAAGCTAGGGTTTCTTCATTAGAAGTCATCAAGTTAGCTTTCTAAAGCATTCAAGGGTTGAATCTTCATGTATTGCTAAAAAATTTCAAGATCATTCATCATGGAAAGGTAATAAATTCCATTTTTAATTCTTTACTACATCCTTTCATCATTTTGGTTTAATTACCTAAATAGGGTTTGACCAAGGAAAACCCCCATGCCCTAACATTCAACATATCTCTCTTTTGTCTTGTTTGTATGCAGATTTAGGACTCTTGGAATCTTGGAAATCATTGAATATTATATTTCAAATTCATTCAAGTCATATCTTCATCATTCAAGTTAAAATATCAACAAAAAGTCACTTTCGGGCTTGAATATGAAAGTTTCAGAAGCAAACACGTATAGGAAGCTGAAGTGTAGACTGAAAGCTCAGTAATCAACCTTTGAATACAAAAAATTAAAAGTGGATTGATTCACCATAGGTGGTGAACGAGTCCCATTTCAGGGTTATTTTTTGGTTTTCTGCATTTCTGGATACCCTTTTGTCTGAAACGGGCTCTGATTCAATTTTATAGAACTGGGACTGATTTGCCCAGAATGGTGAATGAGTCCCTCTAGGCTTGAAAATCAACATCATCAGCATTTCAAAAGAAATTTCCAATCCTCATCAAGGTTCTAGGTGCACACTTCAATTTTCATTCATTTCTGTTTAGCTTTGCATTTGTTTCTAGTTCACTTATTGCATTACACAATGTGTTTTCAAATATTACTTGTTTCTTAGGTTTTGCATTCATGATCAATAAATTTCTTCATCAAGCCACAATTATATCATTTCATTTAGTCTAAATAACATCATACATATCATAATTTGAATTAACCCTTAGCATTTTTGGCCCTATCTCTCTCCTTTTAGGTGAAAAACCCTAGAAGTGCAAGAGAAGCCATTAGGGACCTAAAAATATACGTTTCACTATTATCATGAGAGAACCATTTTGTTTTTTCACTTCAAAAGGATGGAGCTCATTTTGGTGGAAAATGATGTCAGCATTTATTCCTTGAATTCGGGCTACCATGTCATTCGATTGCACATTATAAGGGATAGGAACTTGTTGTAAAGAAATTTGAATCATGTTATGATAATGAAGTGATGATTGAATAAGACCCCATAATGGGGTATGTGCAAGATCATGATGGGCCAAAAAGTGGCAATATGATGGGTATGTGGCTGACGACTATTTTTTTACCCAAAATTGATGAAATGAAAAGGGTTTTTAAAGGAGATTCTTAGTTTTCCATCGATATAAATTATGGTTTACTTTGAATTTAATAAGTAATTATTATTCATTTTCTATTGAAATTACAACTAAAGTCTTAATTGATAGGCTAATTAAAGAACATCTATAGCTTTCAAACAGTATCACATTTTTTGAATCCAAAACATGCCTCACATTCTATGCTTCCCATACTATAGGATTAAAAAAAGAAAAATTGAATTTTATGAAGTTTTGACCAAGTTAAGGTGGTCAGACATATGCGTTTTTATATTTTTTAAAAAGTTGTAATACAAAATTCATAATTAATTATTTACTTGGAAAAAAATTACAAAAAAATATGCATCACAGTGGGGCATGAGTCCTCTACTTATATCTAAAATATTATAAAAAAATATTATCATTTTATTGTGGTTAGGGTGGTCAAACAGACACCTAGTTCTTATTTTTTCCCTGAAATTTAAGTACCACTGCATTGAAATTTCAAATTTTCACTAAATATATTTAAAAAAAAAACCTAGTAGTTTAGAAACTACATTTAATTTGCTATAGATTCTATTCTTACATATTTTTGAAATAATATATAGATAACTTATTCAAATTTTTATGTCAAGTTTCCTAACTCTAATTTTTCTAAATTTTTTGCTACTTAAGGGCTTGTTTTTTCATGATGATCCTGCACATACCCAATGATATCTTAGCAGGAGTGCTCTTATGTTGTTCAACAGGATTATACTCCTTTTGACATTGCAAAGGAAAATGAGGAGCACTAGGAAAGATATGGTTAGGCAGTGGGAGGGATGTTGAAGGTGTTTTTCTTGGTTGTGAGTTGTTTCTAGTGTTATATGTATGAGCAATGGTATAAATCGGTTGCTGTAATTATTCTTAGGTGGATAAAGGATAAGTTTGGATTTGTTTTGGATTTGACGTTTGTGTGAATTTGGGTAAAGAATTAGATGGTTCAAAGGATGTCCCATAGGGTATGTAGGAGGTCCATTAATCAAGGGGGATCTAACAAAAACTTGCACATTCATAACCTCAGTGGTCTTGTTTCAATGTATTTCTAATAAAGGGTAGTCTAGTGTTATCTTTTTACCAACATCTAAGGAAGTTGAAATGTTGTCATTTTCTTCTACCATGCTATCCTCCCTAGGTGGAGAGTTTTTAGGAGAACTACAAACTAGATGTTTTTGACATTCAAAGATTGGTTCTTCTAAAATGACTTCATCACAAGTAGGGGAATGATCAATGGTTGAATTATCTTGTTTATTAATGATGGCATTATCTTGTTCAATAATTGTTTTCCTAGGGGAAGATAGACACATAGATTCTCATGACCTGTATTTTCTAACATCAAAGTATCTTCTTTACAACTAGGAGAGATACTAGGAGAAGAAAAAATGTGACTGTCATGATCATCCATAATTTCTTTCCTCTATCTCATAATGCCTCCCAAAATAGGAGAGGTAGGGGAAGGATCATAAAGAGGATCGTTATAGACCTTAAATAATTGATCATCTAACACCAACATATCCTAATCATTTGCAATCTCAACCTCTTCCACTAAATCATTCTCACAAACAAAGGGAGAATGGAAATTAGGTAAGGTGATGTTTAGAAATGTGTCTATGGTTTCATTCTCTTGTGCTATAATATCTTCCCAAGGGGACAAGTAGAAGGGATAGCAAGAATTTCATGATTCTCAACAATTGTATCTTCTTTCACCAAGATTTACTTTCGTCACTAACAAGAGAGGTATCAGGAGAAGAACAATTATGATCGTCATGGTTATCTATGCTTGTATCCTCTTCTATCACATCATTCCCACAAATAGGGGAGATAAGAGGGGTTCTAGGTTTAAGGCAAGTGTTAACACTTTCACTCTCTTGCACTAAGAGAGTCTCATAACTAGGAAATGTATTGAACGAGTGACTACCATGCTTAGTGACTAAATTTTTCTTTGCAAATTTGGAAAAGACAAATACCAAAATTTGTAACAAGTAATGTATGGAAACTCAAAATGGAAAGAGAATTGAAATGCAATGTAATGACCTAGAATGAGATGTGTAAATATAATTTTTAGATTCTAAACAAGGTAATTTGTTGATTACACTATGGAATAATTTGAAAAATAAAATGTTGTATTTATGCAAATTTAGAATTAAGCAAAGCATGAAATGAACCAATTTAACCTATATTTTGTGAAATGCATGTAACAAAGACTCATCCAACTGAAATAGATAACTAGTGAGAGAAAAAAAAAGTGTAGAAACATGGTTTTCAATGTTGTAAAATGCAGCTTTAGATCTGCACTGGGGGCGTATGAGTTGCAGTGAGGGATTTTTGCACAATTTTCAAAAAAATTGAAGTTATTTTTATGCTTTTTGGTTTGAGTGATGTCTAAGCTAAGTGCCAATGTAGATTTTAGATAAAATTTAGTGATGCAAGATGCAAAAATGCAACCTATATGCACTTTCACTAATGTAGTATTTAGAAACCCTAGAATACTCATTAATTAATGCAAACCCTAATGCCAAGTTAATGCAAGTTACATCTAGGATGATGATGTACTCCAAATCAAAATTAAGATTTTTTCATGTCGGGTTCACCAAAATGTATGATAATTTTTTTTTCGTTGCTTATGGTTTAGGACATAGAACAAGTTTTCTATACTCCACATTCAAGGAAACCCTAGAGATCTCAATCTAAGATATGCAAGGAGAAAGAGATCTTGCAATAGGGTTGTCCTAGGGTCTAAGTAATGACTAAAGAGGGGTTCACCACCAAGTTAGGGCTTGGAAAGACTAATGAAATGCAATACCTAATTAAATGACCTAGAAATGTAAGTAATTCAACATAGAAAACTACAAAATCAGAATTGTGTACTTGGAAACTTGTAGAGGCTTGAATGAGGAACTGAAATGCTTGAAACACTAATTTTGATGCTAACTGGGACTCATATGCCAATCTGGGAGATTTAGTCCCAAATTAGGTTTTCTCCACCAAAACTAGAATCTAACATTGCTTATTTTGAATCTCCTGAAACCCTGAAAATTGATTGTACTAGGATTCATGTGCCCAGTGTGGCATATCGGTCCTAGTAGGATTTTTTAGAGGGTTAAGATCTAAATATTCTCTCTAATATCTTCTCTTTTTTCCACACTTTATTTCCTGATCTGAAACCTTGATTTTGAACCTATAGAAGATGTTTTGTAACCTTTCAAGTGAGGAGAAAACTCCAAAAAATTCCTTCAAGCTTGTAACCTAGTCTTCAAAGATCATTAAGCTCTAAGACATCTAGATATGCAATTACACATTTAGAGAGAAAAAAAACTTGTTGATTGTTAGAGAATGGGGGTTTGCCTTGGTCAAACCCCTTTGTGATAATTAAACCAAATGATGAGATAATTAAATAAGGAAACATTTGAAACATGAAACATGAGCAATGATACCTTGAACGATGTCCTATAAATCTACAATCTAAAATGAAATGGCCATGAAGGATATAAATCTAGATCTTGAAATAAGTGTAGAAAAATTCTCTACCTTGGATTGTGAATGCAACATCACAACACTAGATCAACATCATGCTTGATGCTTGATAACCTTGAAATGATAATGGATCTTGAATTTTTGCAATAAATGATGAAGAATTCTACCATTGAATTCCTTATAAATGATATTGAAAACTCTCTTGATGCTCTTGTGAAGTCTTAGAATGCTTAATTCTTGATTACTTGACTTGATATCTTGAAGGCTTAGTGAAATAATGATTTGATGCCTTGTTTATATAGGAAATCCACCCAAATTACCATTTATTAGATCCTAGAGGCTGACATTCATAAATTTTAAATTTTAAATCTTGATTTCTTGCTCAAAAACCCTAAAGAGGGGCCAAATGGGACTCATATGCCATCTATGGTGTATGGGTCCCGCCTAGGTGGGACTCATATGCCCAAGGTGGTGAATAGGTCCCACAAGACCTTTTTGGAGAGAGAAAGTGGCAGGGTGTCAAGAAATTAATTCTATTTGCTGATCTTGTTGAGATTTTGATTGAAATAAGACTTAGGATGCATAATATAGGGTATTAGGGGCATATTAATGATGATATAAAGGTGATAAATGCAAGAGGGCCCAAAACTCAATGTTAAATTGTAATAAATATACTTTACAACATCAAATTAAGGAAAAATTAGGTCTATTTAGCTTAAAAGGGCCCTAAATCCAATGTGAGTGTGTAAAACACATTACAAAACTAGATCAAGGTGACATTAGGTCCAAAGGGCCCTAAATTTAATGTGAAGCTGTAAATAAATAGAGTTCACAACATTAAATTAAGGTAAAGTTAGGTTTATTTAGCTTAAAAAGGTCCCAAGACCTATTGTGAATGTGTTAAACACATTACAACGCTATATCAAGGGGACATTAATTTCATTTTAACATTAATTATTCCCTAATAAGGCGAGGAATTGTACCATTTCCAAGAGCATACAATTTATATCATTACAAAATGTATAACACTTTATACCTTAGATTGAAGCCATACCTTCAATTGAAGGTGAAGACTTAAAAAATATTCCTTTACACAATGACCTTCAATTGAAGGTCCTTGCTAGGCTTTGAGTGAAGGCACCTTCAAATGAAGGGGTCAAACATGACAACTTTGGCCTTTGCATCAAAATTTCCTCAAAAAAATTAGATTCAAACCCTAGGCTAGACCTTCATATGAACTTAAGTTGACAAGATATTCTGCAAGATGATATCCCTCAAAATGAGCTTTCCAACAAGTATAGTTTTGTTATGTTTTCATTTTATCATCTATTTATTTTTATTTTTTTACTAAAGGATTTTCTTTGAACATTGAGCTCTTCATTATGTAGAGGTGGAGAAATAGTAAACCATTGTACAAAAATTCAAAAATCACCTTTGCCCTAGGTATTGATGCCTTTGTTTCACCAAAAAAAAAGAAAAGATTTTGATATATACACAAGTTATGTTAGACGACACACGAGTATGTCCAAATTATAGTTACAATGACTTCAAAAATTAATTGAAAAAAAAAATGCAACAAAAAATTATGAAATAATTTCCTTGCCCTAGATATTGATGTTGAGAGTCTATGTTTCAAAAATTATAATTTTATCCTTTATAAAAAAAAATTATGTTAGACGACACAAATGTTACTTTACGAAAATATTATTTTTTATTTAAAACTAGTTATTAAAGGATATGTTGAAAGATTCATGATTTATTTCAATATTCTTTTAAAAATATATATATTTAGAATCTACACTAAAATTTCCACAAATCACTAGTTCACATCATCTTAAAATTCTTAACATTTTATCCGTTGTAGGTCTTAGAAGATGAATAGTTGGTTAAATTTTTTTATATAAATGTCCACCTTGTCCAAAAAGTAGGACATAGTATTGTGATTTCACCTGTTTACACTTGATGGAATTGTTCCATGATTGAATACAATTAAAATTATGATGAGGATAATAATCTAAGTTCCAAATGCATTGTATATGAACCTATTTGTGCTTATGAATTAGTCTTGATGTGTTAAGGAAAGACAATGTTTCTCAGCCATGGTTGTGATAGATTTCTAGCTAATGTGAAAACTAATTAAAAATTATTTAAAAGGGAAATATTTGGAGAAAGGATCAACTTGTAATTTAAAGTAGGTAGCAATAGAAAAGATAAGTTGACTTAAGAACATCGGATTGTTAATTCAATTAAGAACACTTTGAATGCTTGAGTATATATTTATCCATGCATACTATGAGAAATTAGAATGACAATGAACAACATTGGGATAAAATTTATTAGTTAATTATGCATTATATACTATGTCTCTCTTACTAGTTCTCTAGTGTGTAGGTAAGTTGTTACATTTATTAGATGCCAACCCTACCATATTAAAATCCCCACACATAATCCATGAAGCAATGGAGGAGAGACTCAACATATAATACTAGATTTTAGATCTTTCAATAGTGTCATTGAGGATACTTAAATATTAAAAAAACCATGAGGGAATTTCTATTTATGTTAAAGAATACCCAAAATGCACAATGAGTACATTCATAGCCTTCTTCCATTTAGTGCTCCCATCATTTAGGAGAGGTGAATGTGGGAATGTCACCTCAAACTAGCTCATTGTCATAGGCAAAAAGTGGCTTTTTGACAAAATAAGTTGACAAACTAAAGAAAATAAAAGACCAAAACTATTTAACTCTTATAAGGAAAGAACATTAATATTGGGAAATCTTTGTCAAGTGTCATGCATAATGTATTTTATTTTGAGTGCATTAGACCCTAGAAATTCCATAAAAGAATATTCATGGATGTTGAGATTCAAGTAGCACATCATCATTATCGACATCCTTAAGAGCTTCATAGCTATTCTTCAAGAAATATTTTGTAATCTATTTCGATGAGTGAAAGTATGGACAATGGACATGAACAAGTGGTTCATGAGAGTAGAATTTGTTCAACACACACTTGTCATTCTTTTACCCACAACTTAGATTACATAAGTTCTTAGAACTCATTTGATGTGAGGGAGAAATAACAAATGGCTAAGTAGCTCCTTGTGAAGGAATGTTGGCTAAAAGTAATGCCATACTAATCTAAGGCTTACTTGCTACTTGGGAAAACTTATTAATGGATTATGAAACTATTATGTTTTCCACCTTATTAAGCTTTGAATCCTATAGCCTAGATGTTAGCTAAGGAGGACCACTCAGTTCGAGGACTTTTTCTATAATATGAAAACTATTCTTTCCATTTCCTACTATACCTTACCCATACTCTTTCTTAAAGGCATAATCCCTAGCAATCTTTGTAGTAAGCTTAAGAGTTGGCTATGATTGCTAGAAACAAGAGGGCAATCCTTGACTCTTGAATAGTTTATGTGAGACACTAGTTACCAATCTATATTTCAATATAATATTTTTAACATCTTTGGATAGGTGGATCTTAATGCAAAATCTTTTTTAGAAATTGGGTAGATAATTTATTTTTTTGGCTAGACATGAACAAGATAGCCTATAGAGGTCACAATGGATTCAATAAAAGGCCACAAAGGGAAAGGAAGGTCTGAGAACTTACTAAAACAAGGACTTAGAGGGTATGCTATTAAGAGACAACAAAGTTTATAAGACAAGATGTAAAGATTAGTAAAGACTCGTGAATGTACTAAGAATCTATTAGAAATAGCCTTAGCAAATGTGACATTTAAAAAATAGTAAAGGAAAAAAAAAATAGTATAACTTTTTGAGAAAACTTTTTCAAAGACCCCATAAAGAATCTAGATGAAAAAGGAACGCCTGAGAACTTACCAAAATAAGGACTTAGAGGGCATACTATTAAAAGACAACAAAGTCTCTAAGCCAAGACGTAAAGATTAGTAAAGGTTCGTGAATGTACTAAGAATCTATTAGAAATATCCTTAGCAAATGTGACATTTAAAAATTAACAAAGGAAAAAATATTTAATATAACCTTTTGAATTTTTTTTTTGCAAAGACCCCATAAAGAATCTAGATGATTCTAAGAAGTTCTACCAACAAAATAGAAAAAAAATAAAATTTAAATTTAAATACAAATTTTCATGAGATTGGTGACTTTTATGATGGAAAACCCCACTCAATTGGACGTACAATGAAAAAATGTGGAAGTTTGTACATGGGTGGAGAAATGACCATCGTTTTCATGACTGATCATCACTAATTGCTCAGTCCACACGTTAGCATTGCAATGCAGTGTAGTCAATTTCAGTCCGGATTCATATTGCATTTAATAAATATCATCTTGGGATAATGGTATATGTCTGTATTACATCCAATGTTTTAATTCAAAATATATATATGTAAAATATGTTTGTAAATGGTGAACAAGATTTTAAAAACTAACATATACAAATACAGCCCTTCACAAATTTTGACGGCGTGACAGAATCCTTCATGTGATGCAGCCTTCCTGAAATTCTGATTGTATTTTTACGTAAAATGCATAATTACGCTGTATGGCCATCAAATTTAGGCGGTTCTGTCGACGACTATTATCGAGTCGGCGCCGACCAAAAAGATGGCTTAGGTATAGCAAATATGAACGAAGGGGCAATTGCATTTTGAAATGACTGAAACATCCAATCAATTACATGGAAACGCTCACGTTAGTCTAGAAGACATGCGTCTGAAAGATTGATTGATATAACTATACAGGTAACTGCTTCCCCTCTGTCACGCGCAAACTTCGTTCGCTTTTGCTTCCTCCGACATTGAAGATTTCGTGCCCATTTCGGATTGGGTATATTTGCTTACGTCTTGACTCATCACAGATTCTTCGCCTCATCGTACTTGTAGATGTACACAGCTGGATAACACCATAAACCGCGTAACACGGCTGACTACCCGGAACATTCTGGTTTTTCGTTTTCGTGGACAGGCCGTTGCGTAATGACTATATATATCTCCTCTTTATCTCCATTCTCTCGACATTCGACTCTATTCTAATAAAACTACATCCATTTAGACAACTTCAATAATCATTCATAATAATCATGGCCCTTCTCTTCTTCTTCTTATGTTTGACCTTTACCCATCTTGCCTTTCTGCAGCACGTCTCTGCAAATTTCTACAGCGATTTCGACATCACATGGGGGAATGACCATGTTAAGATACTTGGCAACGGCCAGCAATTGAAGCTTACTCTCGACCGGTCCTCAGGTATATTATACATATTATATATTTAAGCCATGGTTTACTCTTAGATTCAAACAACATGGCTAACCTGATTATGTTCTCTTCCTTTGTGTATTCAAACAGGTTCTGGGTTCCAGTCGAAGAATGAATATCTGTTTGCCAAAATTGATATGCAAATAAAGTTGGTGCCCGGTAATTCGGCAGGCACTGTTACTACTTACTATGTATGTCTTGTCTCTCCCATATTTTCTTGTCGTCATAGCTCTTGTGGTTTGAGGATTATACCTCTCCTGAGTCAAGTATGATATGTAAGTTCCTATTAAATATTTGGTCATTGATGGGTGCAGCTGTCGTCTAAAGGGGATAAGCACGATGAAATAGACTTCGAATTTCTGGGAAACTTGTCTGGAGATCCATATATTATGCATACCAATTTGTTCTCTCAAGGCCAGGGTAATCGGGAGCAGCAATTCTACCTCTGGTTTGATCCCACTGCAGATTTCCACAGCTACTCTGTGCTCTGGAATCCCCAACAAATTATGTAAGTAATATTGCCCCTTCAACGTAACTGCTTAATTTCTACCTTCTCTTCAGACTCGCAATGTTAGCAACATGTCCATGCTTATAATATATTGCATGGTGGTTTCACTGTACAGATTTTCTGTGGATGGAACTCCGGTGAGAGTATTTAAAAACAACGAGGATCTGGGCGTGGCATATCCTAAAAATCAAGCGATGCGAATATATTCGAGCCTGTGGAACGCAGACGATTGGGCAACCAGAGGTGGCCGTGTGAAGATCGACTGGAGCAAAGCTCCTTTCGTTGCCTCTTACAGAAATTTTAATGGACAGTCGTGCAGTGCTTCCTCTAACTGTTCTGCAAAATCATGGTATGGTAAAGAAGCATTGGATTCGAGCGAGCAGCAGAAGCTTCAATGGGTCCGCAAGAATTATATGATTTATCATTACTGTTCGGATACTAAACGATTTCCACAGGGCTTCCCAACTGAATGCTCACGTTAGCCATTCAATTGGAGAGGGTGGAATGGTCAAGTTGACTGATTAGAAGGGAATATATTCTCCCCTTGTCATTCTTAAATAGTTTATATTCAAGTTCGTTGCCGATTCAAAGGCTATGTACAATGAAAAGTTTCTATACTTCTCGCAAATTATGTGGTTGTTAAATCGCCACTGCAAAAGTGTGGACGTCAGCTTAAAACGATTCAGTGGAATATATTAAGAATAGATTTTGTTTGGAAAAGTTATAACACACTTGTGGACTCGCAACCGAAATGGAACGTTCGAAGTGGCTGATATCACGAAACTTTGTCTTTTCTGTTTCGTAGAGAGGGAGAGAGAAGGTTGTGTTGGTATGAATATCGAGTCTTAGATTGAGTGATGAGTATATGAAATTTGGGATTCAATTATGTATAATGGATGAATATATATATATATGAATGTTAAATGGTTAATATTAGATTTAAATTTTATAAATATATAAGATAGGGGAGAAGATCTCGTGGTTGTCTATCTTAATTTTTTGTATCTTAAGATCTTAAACAATAAATTGGACTTCAACAAAATTTATTTGGTTCATTCATATGTGCTTTAAGATATTAAAATCATTGTTCTAGCTTCTGGGTAGTTCTAAAAGCCACGAGACAAGTCTTTATGTGCACAAAGGTCCAAAAGTAGTCATTTGTAGTTGTCGACTGATATTGAAAAATAGATGCCCTAATAAGCATGCACTAAAACCACCATAAAAATTCCACAATTCCACCAATTAATATTCTTAATTCTGCTTTGATTATAACTAGTAAAAAAAATACACATTTATTTCATCATTGCATAAATTTTTTGGATTAGATTGTGTCTAAATTTTTTGCATCAACGTTTTGAATCACACTTCGTGATTCATCATCAAGATAAGAGCAAAAGGATAAAATGATGAATCATGGTGTGATTCGAAACGTTGATGCAAAAAATTCAGACACAATCTAATCCAGAAATTTTATGCAATAATCTACATGGATTGTGGAAATCTACTATCACTAATTTATTTCATCACCTAATCAAATAAAAATGAGACATTAAGGGCTCACAATGTCTTGTTTTTTGGTTCAAAATGCCATGTTAGGGATTTTTGTTGGCATGGGCTGCACTCCTATTAGCATCTAAAACATAATTTTTAAAGTCCAAATAGACAATGCCTTTTATGCACATTTCTCAATCTAACTTTTTACCCTAATCATTTTTCAATATGCTTCCTTCATGGCCACCACACTCTACATCATTCTAGAAGCCTATCACATCCTCTCCACTTGATTGAAAACTTTCATATGGGTGTTCAAATTAATGACTTCTATATTTATCATTTAAATTTCCATAAAATTTACTAGTTTGATACGTGACTTCTTTGGATCCTTTATTTTTAGAAACGTATGACCATGTGACCATATTCATTCCTTCATTCCTCTAGCTAAATTATTTTCTCTTTTAGTCATCACATCTTTCTCTCATCATTGCACAAATGACATCTCAAATTCATTTTCTTTGAATACAAGTTACTAAATGAAACCCCCACTATATATAGTTTACATGAAACTACATACATTAAGGGTTTCATTTTTTAAGCCCCATACATAGTTAGGATTATATATCATTTAATTGCAAGCTAGAAGTCATATATTCTCTTTGAATAAACCAAAATATGACAAGAAATGTTGTGTATTTTTATGGGCATATTTTAGCAATGAAATATGGATTGAGATGTATTGTACCTATATTTGTGTGGTTTCACTTTCCATTACAATAAAGCATCATAGATTATGATTATCATATATACTGCATATATTGAGTGTAATTTTTGACTTGTATATATTCAAAATTTATTTTTCAACGATGTAAGTTTGTTCATGTTTTGTGATCATTTGTTTGTGGGTGCCAACAATTGCAAGACTTTAATCAATCAATCAAATTCTCCTTGAAGGTGATGAGTACATGAATTCAATTCATCAAGGAAGGAAGATCTGAGTGGTGAGTTACAACAATTTTTTGATTCATTACTTGTTATCATTTAGCCTCTACCCTATCAAGGGTAAGCTCTTTGTATACATCATCATAGCCATTATGGAGGTAGAAATACCAAAATGGAGTTTGACTTAGACAAATTCCTATACGAAACAATCATTCCCCCTCTGTCATGTGTGTAAGGTTTTAGATCTAAAGATATTTGGAGGAATATAAAGGATTAATTTCTCATTTGTGCATTCAAGCCTACAAGTCGTCAAGACATGAAAACTAGATTTTCTCATCACTAGACATGAAGTTTTTGACAGTGATCCTGGGAGAACAAGAGCTGCAGATTAGGGACCTTATGCTTGTGTTTTTAGGCCCTAGAAAATAGGAGGATAGTAGAGGGCATACCAAGCCCCAAACCAACTAAATCTACACATTTTACCCCAGTTTCCTTTGTGTCTACCTTTTGTATTTTTGGTTTTATATTTTTTCTTGTTGCACTTAATTTCTCAGAAATCATAATAGACTATTGCATTTTGATAGTCTACCTAGGAATATCATTGCATATTCAAATTTAGTCAATTTATCAATCAATAAATCAATCATATATCACATAAACCACCCCAAAAACAAGGATTAGAGCCTTGATCCACCATTCTGACTCTTTCTACCAAGTTTGTAGTCAAGTGGATTTGAGATCACTTGTAATATTTGTCAAAAATTAGAATGAGTGTGATTTATACCCTAAATCCCTTTCCCAAATTAAACACTAGATATAACTATTTGAAGTGAAGGCCTTAGCTTCTATAGCATCCAAGGAATCATCTTCATCTAAATCTCCTATAGATGTAACATTGGCATGTTGCTATAAATTAGGAGCTTTTCGCTAATGGGATTCTTAATAATTTCCCCTTGAGCAAGGAAAAATTTAGTGGTGAATCTTTGACAAGTGGTGAATAATACAAGATAAAAAGGATGTTGAATCACCAGGTTTCTACAAAAAATGAGTTTCATCTCAATTAATTCACCTATGCATTATTTTACAAATGATGCGTCATCAAAACTGATTCGCTAGTAGTTTATACTATAATTACAAATATTAATTATATTTTCTAGTAATATTATTTTACTACCATTAATTTTAGGGAAATATCACCACAATAATTAATTACCATTTAATTTTAGGGATATTTTAGCCTTGAATAGGGCTTTTATTTATTACCATCAAATCATCGATCATCATTTTAATTAGATGGTTGCAGGTTGTTTCTATGACCTAATATGCACGTGCCTTTTAAAAGGCTTGTTGAGGCCCAAAATTTGTTTTGGCCACATAATTAAATCTAATCATGCGGACCAAAACAAATTTTGGGCCTCAATAAGCCTTTTAAAAGGCATGTACATATTAGGTCACAGAATCAACCTTCAGCCACTCGATTAAAAAGCTAATCAATGGTAACAATTTAACTTTTCATTTTGTATTACTTTTAAACTGATATTTTTAAAACATAATTAATATGTGTGTGCTCCAATGCATTTTTTATAGTTAATTTATGCTTGGTGGTGAGGGGCTTTGCCCCTCGACCCCGCCTGTACCACGATAGGATCGTGTCGGGGCCACTATCCCTAGACCTCGTGAGGGGGCATTTCCCCCTTAAACCCCACAAGGGGGATTTTCCCCCTTGAACCCTACAAGGGGTGCCACCCCTTGCCACTTTCGATGGCTACTGCCACGAGGCCCCTACTTCAATATTACAAAAAACAAAAAAAATATGGGGGAACTGTGTCGACCAACTATGCAAATTTCTAAAGGAGAGATTTGCCATTATAATTAATATTTTTAGTGATTATTCACTAGGATTCACCACTGTGATTATTATTTTTACTAATTATTCTTTATGATTCACCAAGATTTTACAAAAAAAATTAATAATGTGCATAGATTCGCTGGGAAAATTATTTTTTTTTCAAATAAAAGGAAAGATTTGCCATGATTTTACACCTTCATCGAGGGGGGGTTTCTTAAAGTGATACCTACCCTTGAGAAGGTTTATTTCACTAGATTTACTATTAGCATAGGAATTGGAGTAGCAATCCTTGAGATATGTTCCTTAGTTTTACAAATGAGACATTTTTTTTTCTTTGTTGAAGAGTTTTCTAGTTTATTTTTTATGAACCTGATGGAGCACTTTGATGTTTAGGTTGGTATCCCTCCTACTTTGTTGTAAGGTCCTAATTATCTTAGGAGTCTAAATTATCATCATGGATTACTTCTTCTTGTTGAAGAAAATTTATCAACTCTTTAGAAGAGGTTGTTTTACTTGCCACATTGACACAAGTGAAAAACATGTAAAACAAAGAGGATAGTTCTATCAAGACTATGGGTATAAGAGAGGCATTTGTTACTTCTTCCCTAATGCTTGTAGCGATATCCTAATGTCTACTACTGCATTAAGAAATTTCTCCACTTTTTCATCATTTTTTACTTGTAGATAGTGTAACTATCATTATAGATGAATAATTTGGTTTATTTTTGGCCTCATAAACTGTTTGGGGGACAATCTCTTAAATCTTTGGCATTGGTTGCTATTCTAATGTGTGGTTGAAACTCATCAAACACTCCAAACAAAATTATCAATTTAGTCTTTTGATTTCCCTTATTAAATCTAGTTTGATTAGTACCATGTATGGATCAAGTTGTATGCCCAAAGATCATATATAAAAGGTCTTTAAACTCAAGTTGAGTTTGACCTTTTAGTTTATAGGGAGGATAGTTGTATCCTCTCAACAGTTGAGAGTCAAGAAGCATGATTTTTGATGCTTTGATAGCCATTATTTTTCTTTTTGGAGGATCCTTATCACTATATATGAAAATCTTATAACTCTGATGTTTGATTTTAAATGAGTTTAAAAAACTAATAATTACTTTCTTGAAATAATGTACAATTTTTCTCCAAAAGAAAAATATTCAAGTATAACTGAATAATAAATAATATAAAATTTTAAATTTAATTGGAATTTTTTTTTTTATGAATAGGCAACTATCTATATTAATATAAAGGTAAAGTTACATATTCACAAAAAAAGGTGGGTGGTAAGAAGGCACACCCCGAGAGTCACATGGGCAGCACCCAGAGAAACTAAAAAACTAGTCACATGGGTCGAGCCTACAAGTCCATGATTACAAAATATATAAAGAGGGCCATTAAGTGGCCAAAGTAGTGCTAGCAGAGCTAGGAGGGTCTCTTTCATCCATGTTCTTCCCCATACATCAGTGGGGTCTGAAGTGACATCAGGAGGAGGACCCCAACCATCGTCAGCATCTTTTTCCTTCTCTTTATCTTTATCCTCGCGTTAGGGCGAGATTGCAAGTGCCAAAAGTGGAAAAATTTTACTAGAGTCTAGCCAACCAAAGCCAGAAGTAGGAGTGTCATCAAATGGCCACCCGGAACCACCACTTCTGCTCCCTGAAACACTGCTAGAGGGCCACCCCTAGCTAGCCCGCGACAGAGGAGAGTGGGTCCATCGAGGAAGGCGAGAATCTTGCCAAAGAGGAGGCTGAGAGTGAGGACATGCAGAACCACTCCGCGGGAAGAGGTGGATGAAGTGGGTGCCCCAACAACAGTACACAGGGCATTTCCCCAGTGGTCCAGCAACACTTTCAGGTGAGCAACCTAAAGTGTAACTTTATTATCTTGCACTTGAATCTGTAAGAGCACATTAGAACAAATAATAGCTTTAGAATATAATGAAACATTAATAACCATTTGAGAATGAGAAAATATGTAGGCATTTCTATCTTTCCAGATATTGAAAAGGATTTCTACCCTAAAAGTGTGCCAAAGCTGGGTATACTTAGGAGGAATTCTGGGCGAGTCTCCAAGTAGAATCATATGCCAGGAAAAAGGGTCTAGCCTAATAGGCCGAAAGGAGTCATGAGTCAAAAAATTTTGAGCTCTAGGATAGAACCAAAAAAGATGCTTAAAAGTCTCAACTTTCCCACAAAAAGGGAAACGAGGGTCCTGGACCTCTAGGTGAACAAGTTGCGAACCCATAGGCAAGCCTTGGAAAAGAATACACCAAGCAAAGTGGGAAATTTTTGGCTCAACACTTGCAAACCAAGTGGCAACAATTTTTTTATGACAGACATGAGCAAGAGATTGAAGAAGCCACCTCTAGTTCAAATTTTGAATCATAGGAAAGTGTGGTGAAAGCCACCTATAACCAAGCCAAGGCTTGTAATTCCTGAAAGGGGTGTCTGGATACCACTTCCAGTCTTTCCACCAATGTTTGCTCCCACGAATTTCAACCTTATGAAGCATCTCTGCAGGAATAACATTCACCAGACCATCATAACTAGCACGATCCTAGTTATGAATCTTGTACAAGGCACAAAATTCTTCTCACTGCATGATACACAATGTGGATCTATGAAAAATTTGTTGTAGGGTCTGGATACCCTTTTTGTGGAATCTGAGTGCCTTAAGCCAATGTGATTTAGCCAACAACTGACCATTGCTAGCAAAAATAGGTGGCCATCAAACATTCTATTGGTTGAGTGAAATCCCATCATGAAAACTAGAGCCAGCCCAACGAAGCCAAGGCTTAACTGCCTCCTAGGCTCTCCAAATGTTTTTAGCCACAAAATTCCACACAATTTGGGCTAGTTCCTCCATGACCAGAAGGGTTTGAAAACCAATCCCCTTCTAGGTGGGTCTATGCGTAGGAAATCCTGACTGGATGCAATATCTGAGAAGAATTTTCCAAGCCTCATCACCAGTAAGGAAATTAATTATCCATTTGAAACATAAGGTAGTCCCTTGCCATTGAGTGGAGAGCAACCCAAGTCCTCTAGAATCTCTAGAAGACAACAAAATTTCTAGGAAACATGGTGAAACCCTTTGTGGGAATCAACAGAGGCCTAAGGAAAATCTCGAAGCAATTTTTAAAGCTTTCCATAGGTAGCTTTTG
Organism: Sequoia sempervirens; assembly: GCA_007258455.2. NCBI lineage: Eukaryota > Viridiplantae > Streptophyta > Pinopsida > Cupressales > Cupressaceae > Sequoia > Sequoia sempervirens. The sequence goes on along the minus strand of VDFB02153262.1, from coordinate 1,440 downwards.
ACAGGAGCCAACAAGAGGAATAATAAACATGAGTAGCCACAAACACCTTGGAACATACCTGGAATTTTCCCACCAAAGGGAGGGGCTTAATAATCCAGTAAGCAAGCTTTTGCTCGACCCTAGAAAGAACAACTTTCCATAACTCAGTCAGAGATTCTTGGAAACCAAAGGGAATGCCCAGGAACCAAAAAATTTCTCCTGGCCCAATCCATTTCCAATTATACTACTAAAACCAAGGAGGAGTGGACAGAATAGATTGTCTATAGCACAATTTTTTGTGCCAGTGAATGGCAGAGCTGAAAGCAAGACAAAAAGTATTAAGGCAATCTAGGGTTGCTTTAATATTTTCTTCTTCCTCCAGGAGAGTGAGGAAAGAATCATCAGTAAAATGGTCATTAACCAGTTGAGCCTAAGAGTTAGGAAGTGAAATACCCTTGACAAACTGTTGGGAAACTGAATTGGCCAAAAGGTAGCCAAATCCTTCAGCCACAAGCACATACAAGGAGGGGGCAAGCGAGCACCCTTACCGAATGGAATGAAAGAATCCAAAAGAAGAAGATTGGTGGCAATTAATGGTGATACAAGAAGAGGAATCCACAAAAATTATTCAAACAACCTGAATGAAATTAGGCTCAAAACCCAAAGCTTGCAACATAGCAAGAATAAAAGGCCATTCAATGTAGTTATAGGCTTTGGAAAAATCATTTTTTACAAAAATTGCTTTCTAGTTTGAACGCCTAGCCCATTCCATGTCTTCCCAAACAACAATAATATTATCTAGAATGAACCTGTATTTGATGAAACTTGTTTCCTCTGGGTGCACAATCTAAGGTAAAAGATGGTGGATCTTCAGAGCCAAAGCCTTGGCAATAATTTTGTAGGAGACATTGAGAAGCTTGATAGGCCTCCAATTACAAATATCCTCCAGATCCCTATATTTAGGTATGAATTTTATATTTCCTTTGTTTATTAAGTTACCTAGAGAATTGGCATGAAAAGCCCCTAAATAAACATGATACAAATCTTACCCAACACAACCCCAAAGGGCCTTGTAAAATTCACAAGGGAAACCATCAATCCCTGGGCCTTTGTCATCAGCCATGCAATGAACAACTTCCTTGATATCATCAATTGTTAACAATTGATCAAAAAAAATTATCTGGGCTGAGGAAAACCTATTGGCACAACAAGGCAATCCTACAAGGCTTGTTGTCACACATGCATGGGTTCCTATGCAGTGAAAACCTGCTCATAATGACACACAAAGGCCTAGAGAATGTCATGGAGCTCAAAGAGAACTTGAATGCCATCTTTTATTTTTTTAATGCTTGGGGATGAGTTCCTGGCATGCAGAGCCAAAAAACTCTTTGGAGGCACAATCACCAATTTTTAGCCAATGTAGTCAAGCTTTGATCTACACACCTTTGGTAGCATAATTGT
>VDFB02153261.1:0-32984 GCA_007258455.2 Sequoia sempervirens | reverse complement strand
TTTTTTTTCTCCCTTATTTTGATTCTATCGTCTCTCCAGTAGCTACTTGTAACATTTTACATGAGGGTATGTGCAGATCATGATGGGCCAAAAAGTGGCAATATGATGGGTATGTGGCTGATGACTTTGTTTTTACCCAAAATTGATGAAACAAAAAGGGTTTTTAAAGGAGATTCTCATTTTTCCACCAATATAAATTATGCTTTACTTTGAATTTAATAAGCAATTATTATTCATTTTCTATTTGAATTATGACGAAAGACTTGATTGATAGGATGATTGAAAAACATCTATAGCTTTCAAATGGTATCACATTTTTCAAATCTAAAACATGTGTCATATCTCTATGCTTTGCATACTATAGATTAAAAAAAAAAAATTGAATTTCATTAAGTTTTGACCAAGTTAAGGTGGTTCAGACATGAATTTTTTATATTTTTTAAAAAGTTGTAATAAAAAAAAATTCATAATTAATTATTTACTTGGAAAAAAATTTACAAAAAAAATATGCATCACATCGAGATGAGTCCTCTTAATTTATATCTAAAATATTATAAAAATATTATCATCTTTTATTGTGGTTAGGTATTCTAGACACCTACTTCTTTTTATTTTTTTCCCTAAAATCTAAGTACTACTGCATTGAAATTTCAAATTCTCACCAAATAGATTTTTTTTTAAAATAAACCTAGTAGTTTAGAAACTACATTCAATTTCTTACAAATTCTATTCTTACATATTTTTGAAATAGTATAGATAACTTATTCAAATTTTACGCCAAGTTGCCTAATCCTTGATTTTTTTAATTTTTGCCACTAAGGGCCTATTTTTTCCATGATGATCCCCGCACATACCCATATCATTTTCATCCTGTGGTTATTTTGTGCCTATGTTGGTTTGCTACATAGGACCTTGGTCCTAGGGGCTTGCACAACCGTCTTGATCATTTTCATCCTATCTTACTAACATTGGTACATTTGGACCCCTCTTGATGTGTGTTGGTCTACTTTAGTGTGAGTTGGAAGAAAGTTCCTCCTCTCACTAAAGTGGGGGCTAGATGTAATGACAGAAAAAGTACTCCCTAACATGGCCTTTATTTAGTGTTGTAATGGCCATCATGCATCATGTTTTTTTTGAGCTAACAATTGTGATGTAGGGTTTCATGATTCAAGCAAGCATTCAAGCAAGTGTCAAGATCTACATCCCTTGGAGTTATCTCATACATGTCTGCAACACTTCATTTCTAGGGTTTGGTGAGTTGCAACATTACATTTTGTTCATTCATCATTCTCCTTTCCTATTTCATTTCATTTCAAGGTTTGATTACCAAAATGAGGTTTGACCAAGGAAAACCCCTTTCTACTAACAAAACAACATTTTCCCCTCACTTTATTGTGTGATTTTCAAATCTAGGTTGAAGACATATTGAAGAGAAAGTTTGGAGAAAGTTTTCAAGTGTTCAAAGTTGTCAAAGTTGTCACCTTTCATTGAAAGACATCTACAGACCTTACATATCAAATATTCAAATCTGAAAATCAGATAGAAAGGACACAATAGAAATTGAAGAGCAGATTCAGACTATGAATCTCCAAAAAACCCTAACTGGATTAATACACCACTTCTGGCATATGAGTCCCATTTTAGGCTTGAATTTGTAGATTTTGGGAGTTTCAGTCATATCTCTGCCAAATTTTTGTTCCCATCCAAAAACCCTAATCTAGGAATATATCGCCCAAACTAGCATATGAGTCCCAGTCAGCATTAAATTTAGTGTTTTCAACATTTCGAGTCTTCATCGAGTCCTCTTCAAGTTTTCAAGTGCACACTTCTGATCTCTCAACTTTCTATTTTGATTTACATGCTTTTCTAGCTCATTTAGTGAAGTCTTGAATTGCATTAGGTTTTAGCATTAGATCTTGCATTTCATTAGTCTTTCCAAGCCCTAGCTTGGTGTTGAGCCCCTCTTTAGTTTATAATCATACCCTAGGACAACCCTATTGCAATATCTCTTTCTCCTTTGCATACTTTAGATTAAGATCTTTAGGTTTTTCCTTGAATGAATGTTGTGAAATGTGTTTTTTTATGTCCTAAACCATATAACAACCATTTTCTTTCATTTCAATTATCAAGTACTTTCAACATTTAATATTATATTATTCTCTTTTGTAAGTTACTCCATAACATACATAGCTCTAGCCATGAAATAAACTTTATATTGAGATAAATTCTACCAAAAAAGGTATCCCATATGATGATGCCACAAAAGAGTGAAGATCTAAGAAATAAATTATAGAGGGGTTTCTTAAAAAGGGCTAATTTGATAGAGTTGTATCCCATGCATAGTACCTATAATATTGTCACCAAAGAGGGATGAAAAGTGGAGGATGTATAATAGTTCCAAGGTGATCAATAAAATAACCATCAAATAAATATTTCCATTATTGTGTATGGATGACTTGATTGAAAACCTATGTGAGGAAAAGTATTTTCACAAAGATCAACTTGATGTATGACTATTATCAAGTTAGAATCTAGGAAGGAAATGGATGAAAATCACCTTCAAGATAAAGGATGAGTTTTATGAGTGGGTAGTGATGTGGTTTTAAATATTGAACAAACTAGGAAATTTTATAATGTTAATTGATAAATGCTCAAACCATTACTAGGGATATTTTTAATTGTCTATTTAGATGATATATTTGTCTTGAGTAAAACCAAGTAGAAACACTTAGCACATGTAAGGAAAGTATTACAATCGATGTGAAAATAGAAGTTATTAGTGAACCCAAAGAAATGTAGTTTGATGATGAAAAATATACTATAATTGAACTTTTTGATATCCCAAGAAGGTTTGAAGATGAAACCGAAAAAGGTGAATCTAGTTGTGGAGTGGTCATCATTGAAGAATATATCTAAATTGTAAATATTTCATGGGATATGGAGAGCTTATACATGAATTTCACATGGTAAGATTTATGTGAAAATAATAAAGACTATGATTGAGGACAAAAATGTGTCCATTTGGATGGGGTTGTAGAGTGATCATTCTAGGAACTAAATAAAAATTTAATAGAATAATAAAGGCTAGAACCACTAGACTTTGGTAAAATTATCAAGTGGATGACAATTCCAATTGTTCATCAATTGTTATGATGTTTACTCAAGTAGGAAAATTATCACATACTTTGGTGAAAATATTAATATTATAAAGAACAATATTCAACCAATGACTAATATTTTTAAGTAGTAATGAAAGCACTAAGAAAATGGAGGCACTATATATTTATTTAGGAGTTCATAATATTCATGGGTCATTAGTTCATATAGTTCATATAGTTCATCCACTAGTAAGATAAACTAAATTAGAGACACATGAAGTAGATCAATAATTGCATATATTTTAATTTATGCTCAAGCAAAGAAATAGCATATTGAACAAATTTATAGACATCCTATGTCAAAGATGTTCTTTAGGAAAGGAAATCTATATGGTTTATGGGTTATGACTCAATAAAGGAATAATATGCACAATATGAGGATTTTCAAGCCACATAGAAGGCACATGTAGGATTTGAGCATGAGGAATAGTCACAATCATTAGATTATTTGTTATAGGATAAGTTATTCTTTAAGGGAATGTAAATATATGTAATTAAAGGATTAACACATGAAAATATTATAAACATAAAATAATATAGAGGGAGATTTAGACACTTTATCATTACAAAACTAGTGATACAATTGAGTGAAGGGTTTACTAGGGTCACATGTGACTATAGATGTCAAGAAGTTTGCACAATAATTTGAAGTATGCCAAAAGATAATAATTTAAGATATAGAGTTGTACCAACCATTGCTAATTTTGGAGAGACCATGGGAACATGGATTTTGTTCTTAAGCTAGAAAAATGTATACAATTAGATATTTTGTGGTTGATTAAAATTTTGAAGATGTCATACTTCATAATCTAGAGGTAGAAAAGTTATACCACTCAAGTGGAAATTTTGTTCTTCAAATAAATGGTGAGGCTTCCTAGGTTTCCATTCACCATTGTGTTAGACTAAGAAACTAAGTTCAAGGGATATTTTTGGTGAACATTGTGGAAGTTTCTAGGTACCAAGCCAAAGTTCATCTCAACATACCATCTTCTTATAGATGGATATCTATAGAGATTTCCAATAAGAGTTTGGGAAACATATTGAGGTGTATAATGAGAGAGAAGTTAGGACTCTAGGATTTGGTCTTGATCCAAGAAAAAATTATGTACAACTTGGTGAATCAAAGGACTAGGAAGAGCTTGTTCCAAAATATCTATAATTAATGTATGAAGAGATTCACATGTATAAAATTCTAGAAGAACAAAGGAAGAGCATGGAAGGGGAGGATTTTTTAGAATATATGTGTTGCATCCATGAACAAGTACACAGACAACTAGAGAGAAGCTCAACATGCAATACAAGGAGATTGTAAACAAAGGCAAGTGATAAATTGAATTCAACGTTATATATTTGATGTTTGCATATATTTATAGATATATATTTATTAAGGAGACATACAATATGTTGAAGTAGAAAAAGATAGGACCTTGCATAATTTTTTGCAAGTTCACAAGTAAGGCCTATAAGATCAAACTGCATGAGGGGATAGCTATATCACTAATTTTCAACTCTATCAAACTATGCCCTATTACTGAAGGTAGAGTAATGGGGATAGAGAAAATATAGAACCAAGCACAAAAAGTATAGATTGAAGGGATGAAATACCTATAAGAATGCATTAAGAGTTAGGGTAGGTGCTAGATACTAGAATTAAGATGTGTAGAAGAGAGCATAAGGAGTATTTTGTGAAGTGGAAAGGGAACAAAGTGGAGGAAGCAACTTTTCATAGTACATCAAAGTTCACTCAATACAAAATGACAATAGATAAATAATCAAAGTTGATACATGAGTAGGGGTTCGTTGTCAATTTTCCTTACCGAGGGAGAATGAAGTAGGGGCTTGGTGGTAAGGAACATGAAACCTAGAGAAACAATATAGGCAATGGGAAATAAGGAGAGGAAAAAGAAAGATGGCATGAATTGTATGCAAGGGCAACAAAATATTGACATGCTAGCTATTAGGGAAGGTGATGAGTTTTTTTTAATACCATCTAATAAGGGATGCTTGGTAGGTTATTTTGAATAAAGAGTAGGTAGCAATCTTGATGTAATGAGTGTAATTTTGGTGCCAAATGAGAATTGTATAAATTTCAGGAAGGAAATAGAATTAGGACCCTTTTTTTTGTTAGATTCATAACATCAATAGTTTGTGTATGTACCCCAAATTAGAACTATTGTCAATTGACATCAATCATTGATTTGGGATGCTTAATATATAAGTTGTTCCTATGAATTGTTTACCTTCTTTTAATTTTCTTGTGTATTCTATGGATTCATGCCCTCAGCTTCTTTTCATCTAGAACCCTATTCATGTCTACATCCTTAGTCCACAAAGTCTTCAAATATATACACAACTTTGACATAATGGATCCCCTAGTGATGACAAATTAGCCCAAGGAGGCTTCCAATTTATATGTACACTTACTCACTATGTTAGTTGTGATGACTTAGCTTAAAAAGATTGTCGATATAAATATATTCAAGTACACAAAGTGTTGTAATTGACTTATGACAGCTTAAATCACAAAGAATTTTAATATATAAGCAACATTGATAAAATGGACCCTCTAATCATAACATCTTGACTCAAAAAACACTTCTAACATATATGCACTTACTCAACATACTATAAGAGATCTTATAAATACTTAAACTAAAAATACTTCCAATGTAAATATATATTAACTCAGCCTATGGTAATCTAACTCAAAGAGAGTATGCATTCAGTACACACCTTTTCAGTGAAATTTTATTTCAAAAACTTCAAATGATTATCATAGTCTACTACGATGCTTTCTGACAGCTCTGGTCATTCGCTTCTTATTGGCCCCGCTATCAAGTCAAGACAACACGTCAATCATTTGAAGGAAGATACAGTGACTTAGCATAAATGGTGGCGTTCACTCCAGATACTCGACCAGGACGATACATGTACAAACCAATTATATAAACAAATATTGTTGGGTTTTGAAAAGATATCCATATTTACTTCAAGTGAAAATTACCATAGCCCATGTTAAAAGTACTGCATTCAGAACATTACTGTTTTTTTTTCTTTAATTGGATTAAGCTCAAAATATATTACAAATATCAGATTATAAATTCAGAAGTGGTGCATGTACAACCAATGCACCAAACGGACAAGAAAGCTGAGAATAGACCAGCAAAGACACCCGGCAAGAGGAATACAGATCAATAAGCAGGAACAATTCTCAGATGTCTTCATGGGGACTACTGTTACCTTTGACTTCATGATGAGTACTCCCTAAGTGATAATGTTCTAGTTTGACAATAAACTTCTTTAGTTAGTATCAATCTAGTCACCTTGAAAACTGAGCTTCTGGATATATTTCCAGCTGGCTCTTCCAAAGAATCGTAATGGAATACACCCAACTGAAAGTCACTTTCGAGGGGCCTTTATGAGATAATGTTTACTCTGAATTACTTGGCAAGGGGCAAAGGTGGTAAAGAATGGAAATGGCAGTCTTGTATGACTAGACATGAATGCAAATGACATAAAGTGATTGCCCTCGCTCATGGATAGACTGTGATTTATTTTTCCTATTAACAATTGCTTTTTCAATAAATTTTACTAAAAGAAAAAGAAATTGAATATACAATTACAGTACAGGATGATGCTCGGTAAACAGACTGAAAAAAACGCAAATATTAGTTTTTTTGTTTCAACTTCATAAGCTTATAGTACATCCCATTTCTTGCCTTCATGTCCCACATTGAATCCCAAATTCCAAAACACTCGTCAAGCTTCATTAATTAGGGATGGGACAGGAATTTGTCTTTGGTATAAATCCTAGACAAAAAGGATTTCATCTGGATTATTTACCTTCATCTATGGCTGGCATCCTTGAATGAAAAGATAAATCCATGTCCAAACGATACCATCGTACCATAATAAAACCAAGCAATCATAGTGAAAGCGAATATCTACCATAAGCAAGCAGAGTAGTCTACCTCTTGAAATTGATGTTGTGAATGTATAAAGACAAGATGTTATGAATGTATAAAGACAGACATTTTATTGTGATTTTGTTTTATGTTTTTTGATTTGATTATGTAGAGTTTTTTTCTATCAATATTTTAGATTACATTGTTGCAAGAGTTTCGTCTTTGGTCTTTTTGTGTTGTGCAGGCACTTGGGTTCATGGCATGGCTTAACTGCCTCCTATGGATCTTGGATCTTTTATAAATCTGGCAGTTGTATCCGGCATTAACAGGTTGATCTTTTGGTGTAACGACAGCCGCCTATGCAAAAATTGGGGGGATTGTTGCAAGAGTTTTGCCCTTGGTCTCCTTGTGTTGTGCACCACGGCGCTTGGGTTTGTGACATGGCTTAACTGCCTTATGTGGATCTTGGATCTTGTATAAATCTGATGGTTGTATCGGGCATTAATAGGTCAATCTTTTGGTGCAGCGGCAGCTGCCTATCCAACATATATTTTATCATTCAACATCAGGATAAAAATAGCGTAAGAAATTTCATCAATGTTTCAGATCACACTCCATGATCTATCATGTTACGATGAAAGTAGTTTGAAAAGAGAAGTGATGGATAGCATAAGTAAACACAGTGGTCTACCAATTAAAATTGATGTTATGAATATATGAAGACAAAACATTTAACTGTTACTTTTTGTATGCTTCTGAATTTGATTACATAGAACTTTTTTAATCAATGTATTGGATCACAGTCTATGATCTATAATGATGATGAAAGTAGCGAGATAAATTTTGGATGAAATCATTTCTCTTCTCTATAATTCCATTGTGATAATGTATTAAATGTTTCAGACGCAATCAAATCTTAAAACATAACCAAAAAAAACCGCAATATCATAAACTATGAAAAATTGGTGTCTCTAAAGACACTTCTACTGTTAAAATGCACCCGCATAGGAAGCACATTCATGAGACAGTTTGTTTCTACTTGAAGTTTGTCTTGTATCAAAAAATAATCATCATCTACAGTTTGCATGGGAAGTGGCTAAGCTATTCCAAATAACTGGTATACAGTGTGCGTTCATCCGGACATTGGAATGAATGTATAGCGTCCTATATTTATGTTGGGCAGTAGAGTCCTATACATTTGGAGTATATATTCACCTGTATCTAACTTTGTTCCATCTACTTGCAGGGATAGAAAACGACATATTCCATTGCAGGCTCTTGATTCAGATGTCGGCAAAGCCCAGAAAATATGAGTAAGGACCATTGACCATAATTGTTCACCACTGTTTTCACAATGACTTACTGGGTTTAAAATAATAAAAAGATAAAAGACTAATGGGCTGCCTAAGCTCAATTCTCTAGGTTATCTAGATGCATTACAGGCCTGTAATATGATAGTCTGTAACTGTTTGCACACTATAATTTTAACAGACCGCAGGCATACACTTTTTCCTTTTATAGGTAACCAAGGAGGCTTTTATATAAACCACCTATCTAAATAGCCCGTATGGTTGACGTGACTTATTCCAATTTTATTCGATCCTATACATAGTAAGAATTTCATAATTATTATATTTTAGAAACTTTGAAATAAGCCTTTTTTTTAATATATTTTAAATTGAAGGTTTCACTATAAGTTTTATGTTTTGAAATTTGGTTTGTTATTGTAATGAGGAAAAAGTGTTCAAAACTGCAATTGTGATCTAGTCTAATAATTCATAAATCTCAAAATTCCCTAGCTAATGATTCAATTCAAGTTCTCTAGAAGTGTATCAATCAACCAAAATAGTCAAGACTGAGATCACAGTATAATTTAGGGAAGATCTATATTTATATCTTAGTCATTTTAATTAATTCAATCTTAACATAATCAAATATCTAATTATATTTATTATAATCAATCTCAATTTCTTATATATGGTTTAATCCAAGGATGAGTACAAGGAAATGGTAGACCAAAAAGAGTCATAAGTGACCACTTTTTTCCTAAAATCAATAAAATATAAACTTCAATAAGCAATTAAAGATGCTTATGCTAAAAATTTTAAGATGTGATAAGAATAAGAATTATAATGTGTTCATTAGGTGTGTGTCTTGCCTATTGCCCACCCACCACCTCCCACAACTTTTTTTCATTAATTATTCTTTTAATTCAATTGGTGGAAAATAGCTAAGAGCATGTAATATAAGTTTATTATTATTTTTTGATATAAAATAGGTTTTTTTAGATGTTGACACATTCCAAAAAATTGATAACCAAGTTTATGCACCATCTAACTTCCACAAATATAATCAAGAATATATGTAGAGAATGAAGCTAAAACAATCACATATTTTTTCGAATTTGGATAAATGAATAAAAAATATGAAAAAATATATACATGTATTTGAGGCTAACAAAAACATCCCCAAAAGTAAATATAAATGAATACTTTAATTTATCAAACTATATAATAAATTATATGGTTAGAAAGTGAAGAAGTAGATTAATATTTTGGTGGTGATTTCATGAAATTTTTCTCTAAAATGTACAAAATTAATGAGGATGAAATTTGAACATGTTATTTTAAGTGAAGAACATAGATTTCACAGCTCAACATGTAGGTCTAAACCTCCATTTTAGAAATCTAAAGATAAAAGGGTAAGATTTTCATTGTCTAAATTATAGTGCAAGTACATTATAACATGAGTGTGTTATTTTAATAAAAAATTTAAAAATACTAGGATGTGTTGCATTCTCTTTTAATTTTATGTCAAAATAAGACACAATATTAAGGCTTGGTTAAAATTTTAGGAGCAAAACCTTAAGAGTTAATATTGATTGCTATAAAATAATCTCCTCCAATGTAGCATCTTTAGCACTCCTAATTCCCATAATTTTAATCAAAAGACTTGCTCAGGGTAGCAAGTGAAGACTCTGGCTTGTATGATCTATTGATTGCTGAACAAAACCTACAAAATGAACCAAGTTTTTAAAAGAGGAGAGGTAGGAAAATTAAGCTACGTCAATATTTGGGGTAGCTTTGAAAGGATGAGTCAGCATTATATTTAAATGATTAAAACCTCCACGGTGGATAGGCTTTATGCCTATTCATCATTCTTTTTCTCTCACCTTGTTTTCATTATGTAGGTATGTGTTTCATCATGGAATAAAGTTGGGTGGATGCTTTGATGTGACCTGCTCAATGAAACGTACCTTCATTTGGCGGCAGGAAGGATGAGCTTATTTCTCCATCAATTAATGCATAGTAATTATTTGTTATGGTTTTGATGGTCGGAGGCCTTTTCATCTGCGTTGGGCTAAAGGACACATATCTTTTTTTCATCTAACTATGAATTGGTAGATAGTGGCGGTGTTACTATGGCAAGTAGGCTTTCGTGTCTTCTCTAGGTGACAGTGCCTGTGCTTCTTAATACACACATGGTGTGTCCTTGGAATCTCAGGTTCTTCATGCATGGTCAAAACTGGGAGAAGTCATTTGAAGCAAACCTTTCAGACAGAGATCTTGCCTTAATTTTTGAGATGGATTGCCCAAGTATTGCAGACATCATTCAAACCATAATTGGAATGGAGATCATCAATCCAGCCTCACACCGGGTGATTCTTTCTTCTCAAATTTTGTCCATTTTCTTTTCAAACTTCCTTGACATTTCACAGTCTTTTAAGGAATTCGAATTAGTTGCATAGAAGTATGTCAAGAGTCAATTTTTGGATGGTCAAGCATTGCTCTCAGCAGTTCAAGGGTACTATTTTTTCAAGGGAAAAGGGTTAGTTGGTGGGATTTTTTCACATAAACTCTTGAGAAAATGCCAAGTTCTGAATGAGATATTTGAAGCAATGAAATTGGGGTTACATAGTAGGAATGATAATCTTTTTCTAAAGACTTTGAGAAAGAATTATCATTTGGGTATGTGCAGGATCATGGTAGGCCAAAAAGTGGCAATGAGGAAAAAAACATGTCTTTCACCAACCAAAAAATGTGAAAAGAATGTGTTGACTTTTTTTAGGCTCAGGTGTCACCATACCAAACACCAAACCTAGTTTTACAAATCGCATATCCGATTTGCAAAAAGCATATATAAAGAAAGTCATTCGCTATTTTGAAGTCATTTGACAGTGAAGAACCCGCGAGCGCACAGTGCATTGCTTCTTCGCGTAACGGATATCTGATTTGCGAAAAATCCGATTTGGAAAGGTAAGTTTTTTTATTTTTATTTGATTTGATTCAATTTTGATTTAGATTTGAATAATTTCATATGGTTTTGTTGGATTTTTTAAAAATAGGGTTTTGATTGAATTTTTGTGAAAAATTTGAGTTTAGAATAGATTTTGATAAAAAAATGAATTTTTTTGTGGATTTTTTTTCACAATAGGGTTTTTGATTGAATTTTTATGAAAAATTTGAATTTAGAATGGATTTTGATAAAAAAAATGAATGTTTTTTGTGGATTTTTTTTCAAAATAGGGTTTTTGATTGAATTTTTATGAAACAATTGAGTTTAGAATGGATTTTGATAGAAAAATGAATGTTTTTAATGGATTTTGATTTAAAAATAGTGTTTCATTTATATTGTCTAATTTTAAATTAATTATTTTTTAACTTTAATCAGGCATTATGGCTGCTGAGAATGAGAATGCATAAATTCCACCAGTTGAGAATGAAAATCCACCAGTTGAGAATCAAAATGTAGAAATGCCAAATGCTCCACCACCTTCGCAGCCATCAATTGAAGACAATTCATGAAAAATTGGAGCAATTGAGGGGCATTTGTGATCTTTATAAGAAAATCCCTCGATTATCCCATATGTCAACCACATTGATAGGAATAATTACAAATGTAGAAACCCTCTCCACCCAACATAATGCATTTCATTTGTGGCGAGAAACCATGAGGCAATATTATGCATGTGGATTGTCTTATGATGATGTGAAAGATCTCCAAGTAACAAAAGCCCAAATAGCCTATTTATTTATTAACCCCAGCACCGGTTTGCTAGTTAATGTTAACAAACCAAAACTTTATATAAAATGGTGCACACATAGGGGCATAGTAGATAAATTTTGAGATCATTGGTGTATGGTTTTTGATAAACCACCCAAAAATAATCTTGATGTACCTTTTTACTTTATTAAAAAATTATATGCTGAGTTTTTGTTAGGGCATCATGTCAATTACTTTGACATTAAACCCTTCCAGGGCATTGGTGGAAGTATGTCCCAGGATAGGCCAAGGGCAGCTAGAGTAGTTAGGCACCCACATGTTCCCCATCCTCCCCTTCCTCCACCACCTCCAGTACAACATCCAGATATTACAGAGGATGCAGCCACACAAACGATCCATGCCATTCACTCTTTGAGTGGTCTTTTGGTTTCCCATGCTTCTTCAGTAGCTCAGCCATAATCTGGTGATCTTGGCGATGGATCTAGTGATGCTGCATCATCCTCCTCGGGTCCACATATTTGTGTGCCACATATTTGCAATACATGCCAGCAAATTTGTTTGGGTCCTATTGTACAGCCCCCTAAGCAGCCATTAGATACTTCTGATTATGGCATCCAGGATGTAGAGATTATAGCAGATCACACGCAGGGGAGTGGAGCACACCCTACAGAGTCCTCTCCTGCTAGAGAGGTGGACATTGGAGAAGTTACACCGGTAACATTTAAGGTGTAAATTCATAATTTGCATTTTTTTTTAAATGAATATTAATAAGGGATAGTATCAAGTACTAATATTTATTTACATGGTCTATTTAACAGTTAATGTCTGAGGAGGAGCTCACATGGGTGAATGATAGCACCCTTAAGGCCATTTCATTTGGCCTCGAGACACACACAGTATGTATTTTTGCACTCACTCATTTACATTTTTTTACTGTATACTTGCTTGTCATTAATGAAATTATATATTAACTTATATGTTTATCTTATTCTCTGCTTGTAGGAAACACCTAGTACGAGAGAGGTGCGACACTCTCTAGACTATGGATGCACAATGTTAGATAAGGGAAAGGTAATTGAACTCAAATTTGATTGAATTAAGATTTATAAGATATTTTATTGATTATGCATACATTGACATAGATTCATATTTTCATATGTAATTGTCATTTTTATGTATAGGCAATTGTGAGCTATACATCATTGTTGATAAGTGCCAAAACACCTGAAAGAGTAGGTATTCGAACACCTTAAGGAGGAGGTGTTGAAACACCTAAAGGAGATATAGAAAAAGATTAGCCTAAAGAGGTATGTGTTTATTTTATTTTGTACTTGGTAAATATTTTCTTATTACTGACAATTCTATGCTAACTTGGATCAATTTCATGGTTTTGTTCACATATATAGATTGACATTACAAAATTTGGTTTGGTTAGTTCTTTGAGAGGGGTATATTCTAGGACTCCTAACCCTTCGAAGAGACGTATATTTTAGGTAATCAAGATTTCAATTTTAGAGTTCAATTATAATTCAATGTGGATTATTTTTATGTTAATTATTCAATTTTAAATTATATAGTATAACTAATCCCAATTGTGGTTTGACTTTTTCTTGTGCAGCTACCTTCAGATCCAACAAGTGCTTCAAAGAGGCTCCATTTTGATGATCCACTAGTAGTTTAAGATGAGATAGACATTTTGGCATGTAAATATTGAATAGATACTAAGATGGCATATGCCACATATTGTAAGACTTTGTTTGAGTTGGCATTGATGCCATTTTTGTATATGGACATACACTTGATTATTGGATAATTTAATATATATAGAAGTTGAAAATCAAAATTTAATTTCCTCCTCATGTGCATGATTAAACTCTTTGAAAATTTAATCAAGTGAGCAATGGTTAAATGTCAATGTACAATAGCATAAAAAGAATGGTTAAATATTATGTAGTTTATATTCATATTGTTGATTAAATTGCATTGCACATCTTTCAAACTCAAAGAATTACTTCACATTGCATAAGTAACAACTAGATGCTGATAGATGAAAAAATTTCAATAACAATATATTTTTTACAAAGTCAACCTAAGCAGTTATGCAATTACTTCACATTACATAACTAATAACTAGGAGTAGCTATCAATTACATTAGCTTGTCATGGAATTCTATGAGACCACATTTCTTTCAGGAAACTTGGCACAAAACTCACAAAAAATGAAAAGAAAGCACTCAAACAAACTTTAAAGGGGTCTCAGGCCTGCTGCCCCCTCATTCCACACGCTATGCAGCCATTTACTTGTGTTAGTTTTATGATCAGATTTAATGCACAAAAAATTAATTATAAATCAAACACAATAACACAGCAGATACCCTAGAAAAACCCTACTCTTGAGGGAGAAAAAACCAGCCAATTGATAATATCACTTATATTATTGAATCACAATAGAAACTCCTTTACAATGAAGGTTGATAATGAGGCCTAATAATATGCACCATAGACTGATGCCAACACAGCAATACAATGATGTAATTCTCAAATGATAATCCTCAGCCTTCTCACAATAACTCGATCTGCACTTGAAGAGTTTCCCACTACCTCACACTTGATATGAAATGGAATGTATGAAAAATGTATGTCTCAAAACAATGAAATGTATCTAATATATATACAAGTTGAGAGAGATCTATGACTCTTCACAATATAGGTCAACCTCCAAAAAGAATGTGCCTCCTCAAAGATTGCACCTCCAAGATAGAAGTCAGCCTTCATAAAATAATAAATATTATTTGACATAAATCGTTCCTCAAGCATGTCGACCTCTTCATAAATGTATCTCTTCATTAACTCATATCTCTTGATGAATTAGCATTAATCACAAATCGATATATATAAATTAAATAGCTTTGGCTATATTTAATTTATTCTTGTGCAGAGGAGATCATTGGAAGGATATGACTGATGCTGCAATAATCAACACCCCCTCTCAGCTAGGGAGGATACTTCCAGCTACACAAGGAAAATCACCTCATCGTGATGCCTAGTACTATGGCTACAACCATAAGTGAAAAGAAGAATATCATCTCATCATGATATTAGATATCGCCTCGACACAATATCAACCATAATGGCTACAACCATACTATGGTGTGTACAAGTGTTCATGGCAGACCTCAACTGAAACAACATCCAAAGGTACTCTTCTAGTCAGCAACGCAACCATCTTCTTTAGGTTTAGTAGGCTCCCTCTAAATCTTTAAGTACTCTTCCGGTTAGCAATACAACCATCTTCTTTAGGTTCAGTAGGTTTAGTTCCATGGCTGCAAGTTGTGACTTCATACTTGATCATTTCTTTAGTTGGCATGACTTCCTCATAAGATGCCTTAAGCTTTTCATCGCTAAGCAATCTCTCATCACCTTCCTATAGTAGAGTTGTCAACATTCTTTAAAAATCATAAGAATTCTTTTAGTACACTCAAGAGTTATCAGATGTCTTCTTGCAGTCTCAAAAGTTATATTGCCTCTTGGAATGAAAATGCTTGTTTGCAAAACAAATGAATAAGAATGAGGTAGTTAAGGTGTTTGAAGTTGTTTAGAGGTCACTTTTAGGGTGCAAGGCTTAAAACTCCATTTTAAATGCACAAAAAAGAATGAAATTACTTCAAACCAAGTTTGTGAAGAAGTTAAGTATGTTGCCCACTAGTTTCCCTTAAGAGTCCAAAGTACTAAAAGGCAACAATCTTTGAAGGTCTATTTCTCGGAGATCGTGATGCTTACAGACTCTCCATCTAAGGCTATGGGATCATGTTGGGACCATCTACAAAAACCTCTCTCATTTTTTGCTAGCTCGAAGGCATTTTCCTATGGTGATGACTTTTCAGTGGAGGGAAAAGTTGCCAAATGCAAGCACTGTAAAGTTGCAAAGTGGTGCAACTTTCATTTCGCAACTCGTACAACCAAACGAACTGTTCCAACACATCCGGATGGGTACATTTACACTAGGGATGGTCCTCTCTTGCACCCAAATACCCCGAATCACTATGAGCTACATTGGATCGGTGATTTCCCTTAAGAGTCCAAACTGCTAAAAGGAAACAATCTTTGAAGGTCTATTTCTCGGAGACCGTGATGCTTACAGACTCTCTTTCTAAGGCTATGGGATTGTGTTGTGACCATATACAAAAACCTCTCTCGGGTTTTGCTATCTTGGAGGAATTTTCTTGTGGTGATGACTTTTCAGTGGAGGGAAAAGTTGCCAGATGCAAGCAGTGTAAAGTTGCAAAGTGGTACAACTTTCATTCCACAACTCATATGACCAAACAGACTGTTCCAACACGTCCAGATGGGTACGTTTACACTAGGGATGGTCCTCTCTTGCACCCAAATACGCCGAATCACTCTGAGCTACATTGGACCGACGATTTCCCTTAAGAGTCCAAAGTGCTAAAAGGCAGCAATCTTTGAAGGTCTATTTCTCAGAGACTGTGATGCTTACAGACTCTTCTTCTAAGGCTATGGGATTGTGTTGTGACCATCTACAAAAACCTCTCTCGGTTTTTGCTATCTCAAAGGCGTTTTCCTATGGTGATGACTTTTCAGTGAAGGGAAAAGTTGTTAGATGCAAGTAGTGTAAAGTTGCAAAGTGGTGCAACTTTCATTCCATAACTCGTACGACCAAACGGACTGTTCCAAAATGTCTAGATGGGTACATTTACGTTAGGAATGGTCCTCTCTTGCACCCAAATACGCTGAATCACTTTGACCTACATTGGACTGGCGATTTCCCTTAAGAGTCCAAAGTGCTAAAAGGCGACAATCTTTGAAGGTCTATTTCTCAGAGACCGTGATGCTTACAGACTCTTTGTACGAGACTATGGGATCATGTTGTGACCATCTACAAAAACCTCTCTCAATTTTTTCTATCTCGAAGGAGTTTTCCTGTGGTGATGACTTTTCAGTGGAGGGAAATGTTGCTAGATGCAAGCAGTGTAAAGTTGCAAAGTGGTACAACTTTCATTCCACAACTCGTACGACCAAACAGATTGTTCCAACACATCCGTATGTGTACGTTTATGTTAGATATGGTCCTCTCTTGCACCCAAATACATCGAATCACTCTGAGATACATTGGACCGACGATTTCCCTTAAGAGTCCAAAGTGCTAAAAGACAGCAATCTTTGAAGGTCTACTTCTTGGAGACCATGATGCTTACAGACTCTCTGTCTGAGGCTATGGGATTGTGTTGTGACCATATACTAAAACCTCACTCAATTTTTGCTATCTCAAAGGCATTTTCTTGTGGTGATGAATTTTCCGTAGAGGGAAAAGTTGTCAGATGCAAGTAGTGTAAAGTTGCAAAATAGTGCAACTTTCATTCCACAACTTGTATGACCAAACAGACTGTTCCAACACGTCCGAATGGGTACCTTTATGCTATGGATGGTCCTCTTTTGCACCCAAATACGTCGAATCATTCCGAGCTCCATTGGACCGGTGATTTCCCTTAAGAGTCCAAAGTGCTAAAAGGCAGCAATCTTTGAAGGTCTATTTCTTGGAGACCGTGATGGTTATAGACTCTTCGTCTAAGGCTATGGGATTGTTTTGTGACCATCTACAAAAACATCTCTTGGTTTTTGCTATCGCGGAGGCATTTTCCTATGGTGATGACTTTTCAGTGGAGGGAAAAGTTGCCAGATGCAAGTAGTGTAAAGTTGCAAAGTGGTGCAACTTTCATTCTACAACTTGTACAACCAAACGGATTGTTCCAACACATCTGGATGGGTACGTTTATGCTAGGGATGGTCATTTCTTGCACCCAAATACGTCGAATCACTCCAAGCTACATTGGACTGGCGATTTCCCTTAAGAGTCCAAAGTGCTAAAAGGAAGTAATCTTTGAAGGGCTATTTCTCGAAGACCGTGATGCTTATAGACTCTTCGTCTAAGGATATGGGATCATGTTGGGACCATCTACAAAAACCTCTCTCAGTTTTTTCTATCTCGAAGTCGTTTTCCTATGGTGATGACTTTTCAGTGGAGGGAAAATTTGCCAAATGCAAGCAGTGTAAAGTTGCAAAGTAGCGCAACTTTCATTCCGCAACTCGTACGACCAAACGAACTGTTCCAACACGTCTTGATGGGTACGTTTACACTAGGGATGGTCCTCTCTTGTACCCAAATATGTCGAATCACTCCAAGCTATATTGGACCGAGTGAAATTAGGTGAAAATTTGATGCAGACACAAGGGCACAATCACAAATTCTTTGCAACCTGCCTATTTGAGGCATCTAACAAGATTATTCTAACCTCTTTGGACAATCCAAAACTCCCTTAAAATTTGACAAGAAACTAAATACACATTTCCCTCTTTAACCCCCTTAAACCCTTGTAATAGTGAGAAACTAGTTTTTGTCTAATTACTCCACAATCTTCCAAAACACTAGACGAACACATGACTGATTCAAACACCCATATCCAAGTTACACAACATATATGAGAAACAACATAGACTCCTTTGGACCAACATTGACTTCCTATACATTCACCCTTCAACAGGCTACTCAATTAGCCCAAAAATGCAAAGCAACATACCTTCAAACACCACACAGACCCCTGAAACCTTGGGGAAAAAAATAAATTTCCAAGAAAACAAAGATTCTGCAATTTGATTCCATTTGTATAGACTTGTAACCGTCAAATCAAAAAACCCTTGTTTTTAGTGTAATTCTTGAGGGTTTATTGGATGTAGCACTTCCACAACCTTTCAGACTCTACCACCACCTTAGACACCTTTATTTAGGCCCCAATATGCTTAGAAAACAAAGAAACTTCTAGTATCTCAGATATTTTTGCAAACCCTAGGGTAAAAACTCTATTTTCAAGTGAAAAAAACCACCATTTTTAGACCTTTAACTCTTCATTTTATTTCAAAACCCAGTTCTCCACACCTTCCACTCTTGAAATAATGTCAAGACATGCAATAATGTTTCTACATAAAGTTTTTATACAAAAATGCTTGAATGGCTTGTGCACAGGCAAAAAACACAAGAAAAACAGTAAAATATGAATTGAGCAATTGAAACTTTATTGATTCAAAGAAAAAAACTCCTTCAACCAAACCTATCTCGAGCCCTTGAAGGCCTTAAGTACACCTGCATAACCCATGAAACCTCCATATAATTCCTCCAATTTACAAAGCAATGGGAAGATAAAACCATGTAAGTGGTTTCCCCAAACTAATTGCCACCAAAACCATTCTTGATAGTTTAAAACCATGAACCACCCCAACGTGTAATTATGATAGCACTCAAGATAGAATCCATGAATAGATAATGTATTTGACCAATAACTCATTGAGAGCACAAATTCCCAAAACTAGCCCTCCACTATGAACATATCAACTAAGTAGGAACCCATAACATTATGGAAAGATGATCCACTTCTCCCAATGTAACTCCCAAGCATTACATGTGAGAGATGGTCAACACCTCATGATCATTCAAGTACTCATTCTAAAAATACAAGAGATATACACATCAAATTGCAACTGAATATAATTTACTATATCTTAACATAAAAAATGAAAAACCTAATAGAAAAATGTATCAATGACATACAAGGATGTATAAGAAAGTTCAAATTTGAAAATAGAATGTAAACTTAGAAAACTATAGATTTGAAAACCTTAATAATGTAAAACCCTAAAAAGAAGGTTGGATCAAGTGTAGGATTGGTTGGGCTCAACAAAATATAAAGAAAAAAAAAGTTTATTTATGAAGTTAACCTAGGATAATTAAGTAAATGCAATGAATCAAACACAATCAACCTAACATAATTAAGGGTTACTCTAGATGTTCAAATTTGTTACTCATTTTTATTGCATTGAATCAAAATGTCTCACTATTAATTGCTCCAATGCTATAAGATAAATGAATGTTTTCATGATTATAATGAATATATTGTATGTTATTAATGCTAGTGTATATCATCAAATTATGCCAAACATGTGTTTAGTCAACTCAAAGTGGGTGAATGACACCACTTAGCCAAAAGTTTGAATTTTGAATTTTAAAATGAAAGGGAATAGGTTTGTGACCATGAGGTCACCCTTGCAATTGAAGAAGTGTCCTAGAATGGGTTAATAGTTAACTCTAAGTGGCTAACAATCAATTCCAGGTGGATAATGGATAAATGAGGGCATACCCATTGGTGAATGTGATAAATGGAAAAATAAGGTAAATGTATAGATGTGTGTGAATAAGAATAGGATAGGGATAATTGTATAGTGATTTAAGCATGCAAATTGATAAAAGGCTAGAGAGATGAGCTTGAATTTAGATGTTGAGTCACTACGTACATGTATCAAGACATTTCTTCAAAATAGACACAAAATTGTGTGGGAAATGACATGGTATGCACAAATTTTACTGTTACAATTACACACATATTGATTTACAAATGCTTTGCATATAGATTAAATTTACTTCAAAATTAATACCTATTAATACTTCTTCTTTAAGAAAACATGATTATGTATTCTCTAATAAAACTTTCACCATAACAAGACTTCTTGCAATTACTTCAATTGTAGCATACATAATTTCATATTGCACCTATCAATGTGCCCATTACATCTTCACGTGTGATTGCTAGTATATGTATGTCTCTTCAAAAAAACATAGATGGGTTAAGCTCTCTCCTTACTCTTTGAGTAAGAGATAGTAGGGGAGAGGACTAGATATTATTACAAAACCTGGTTCAAATGAGCATATCGACAAGAAAGAACCAAGAAGAAAACCTTCGGTTGTAGCTCGATTAAGTACAAAAATAGACCCCTTTACAAAACCTATGAGTTTCCAAAATAAAGACCCCTTTACATTTTAAACATACCCTTTATACAATGCCAGACATTTGACCCATATTTCAAAAAAATTCACTGGGTATAGATTATGCCAAACATTTGACAAGCACCTGTACAAACCATCAAGGTAGCTTAGAATAACCAATCTATATTATTCTAAATGACACAAAATATGATGAGATGGTAATGCAAACTATAAAAGATGCTTAGAATAACCAATCTATATTGTTGTAATTTGTTGCATACCTCTTCGAAAGGATCAGAGCTGACTATTTTTGTAGCAGGTCCATGATCAATCATGCCAGGAATATCACAAAAGTGGGAAAATGAGAAATCTATATTGTCACAGTAGAAAAGATGCTTAGACTAACATATCTATATTAATCTAAACAACCTGAATGATGATGAGTTGGTGATGCAAACTATAAAAGATGCATACCTCTTCGAAAGGATCAGAGTTTGCTATTGTTGCAGTAGGTCCATGATCAATCATGCCAGGAATATTGCAAAAGTGGGAAAATGAGAAATCTATATTGCACAATAGAAAAGATGCTTAGACTAACATATCTATATTAATCTAAACAACTTGAATGATGACGAGTTGGTGATGCAAACTATAAAAGACGCATACCTCTTTGAATGGATCAAATTTGGCTATTGTTGTAGTAGGTCCATGATCAATCTTGCCAAAAATATCTCAAAAGTGCATACAAAATATCACTATTAAAGACACATGCATTGCAATAGTATATAAAATATCAATATTAAATAAAGAACACTAATGAACATAATCATAATGAACATAAGCATTCTACCTTCCATTCTTGAAAATGATATTCAAGTGTGCCTGAAGGGTCATCTCTTTGCTTAAGAGTATCCAATATTACTTCATGATCAAAATTACTAAGTGTCCATAGTTGTTTTTTCTTTGGTCTGGAATGATGCTTCAACAACTTAACATTTGCTACTATAACAAGGTGCAAATAAATGAGAATGGTTTTTTGTTTCTCGTAGTCTTCAAATGTAGTTATGCCATTCTTTCTAATCATGTATGTTCGTAACCAAGTTCCTACAACCACAACTGAACCTGTAGGATACATGAAACCATCATCATCTTCCATCGGTTGTGTTAGATTATGCTTTACCCACACACATCGAGCCAACCAATAGTTTGATCTCTCTTCATTCCCCTGCGGTGCAACAACTTCAAAAATATGTCCTATCTATAGTAGATCTGAAAGCAGGTCATAATCAACTGAACTTTCCATTGTGTCATTTTTCATGGATATTGTTTGAGATAAAGGAGTTAGATACTATGGTACCCATGTATCCACCCACTCACTTGACTCACATTGATCCCACTCGCACTGAATACAACTCTGGCAAAAACAAGCCAACTCTCGTGTCCAAATGGTCCATGTGCCTGCATTTGAGCTTCGAAATGAATGCATATTTGAAGAATCTTTGATTGTATGACAATCCAATCTGCCTCCCACTGTACCCTCCTCAATGAACCAAAATAATCTATGCATTGTTGAATCAAGTGTCTCTCCCTATGACAATGCTAAACTACACCAATCAACTATAGAACGTGCATCACTGAATTTTTCTCCTAAAATCTTAAATTGCTCCTTAACTAGAGCTCTCTTTATGCATGCACCTACTCCATCATGCTCCCCTTTCCCATGTCTAGCTTCAAAAAAACTCCAAATATGAGGTAGACCCCTATCTACATGCATTCTACTCAACCAATAAAACATATGAGCATTCTTGAATTGACTTGTGCAATTATCTGACCAAATTAGATGTCAGCCCAATGCTATATCATGCTCCTGGAAGAACTCAAAAATTCTTGAAATAATGTTGGACATACTCAAAGTGAGATCTATCATCACTCATATAAAAATGTACTCTTTGATTATCTTTGATCCTCCTTTGTACTATTAGGTGCATGTCTAAACGTTATGTGGACAAAAATAGCAATCTGAATGGAATTGTAATACTGAGATTGTACCTCATTTTGTGGTTGCAATGTGTAGTTTTCTGCAAAATCAACCACTGATATAATAGTGCCAATCGAAAAAGAGTCCTTACACATCCTAAATTGTTGATCCAACCACTGAGACCTATGACTATGCCTTGCATACTTGTAGAAAATATTGTCCTTAAAATCTGAAATAAAATCAGCAACACTGCATTCTTTTGTAACCAACTCACATCTAGAACCTTCACCTCCACTTTGCAAAGTATATTTGACTATCTCATATCTCTTTTTCTCAACAAGATTCTTTCCAAATTCATGTTCGAAACTCTCATGAAAACATTGAACAAAATTTGACAAGCCACCACATTGTGAGCACTTTGCATTTAAACAATCATTTCTATAGAAAAAGCAACCATCATCTCTAGAACATAAAAATAGATCTAGCAAGTCCCTTGATGATTTTGGAAGATGCATTGCACCACACTCCTGCAACATTTCATTAGTATGCAAAGTAGAACGGATATAGCATAATAGCTCATGGTACATTGAAAACTCCACATGGTATTTGCAACAAGTATTATGAATCTTAAGAGGCACACAATAAAATGGCTTCAAACCCTCAAAAGTCCTTTGCGAGATTTCCATATTTTTATGTGTTTCAATAAATTTTTTGAACAACATTGTTTGGCTTGATTCCAAGAAATGTTTAGGATGTGGTGTATGGTCTCGATTTCCAATTCTTAACTTTAAAACATCCTTTGCATTGGGTGATACTCTAGAGTTATCATGCCAAAATTATTGAATTACCTACTTTACATTATCGGTTAGCTTCTTATCAACACGTGGAAGCCTCCCGACAAAAGCCCATGTATCATTTTGAAGAGGATCATATATTCTTTCTCTTCTTGCAAGTGCTCTATCCAAAGTTTTATGATTTATGTCAAAATAAATACAAGTTTGTCTCATAAAGTGAGCCTTTTTCAATTTATGGCTTACTAGGGTAGTTGTAATGACTCTTCAAGCAACTCTCTTATCCTTTTCCTTGTTACTTTTTCCAATAGACTTGAGAGCATTAAAAATATTTTTGACAATAATAGAATTTTTTTCGGTCTTCTTGTTCACACGAATCTTCAATTTGGCTAGCAAAGGTCTCATCTTTTGCATCTTTAGCAATTGTACAAAAAGTTGGCATTGCTCGGTCAATGTCTTATCACTAAAATATTGGTTGAAAAGTCTTCTAGCCCACAACCAAATAGTTCGTGTTGACCTCTTTCCTTCAAAATTGTTTATAATGTTCTCATCAAATTCAAGTAACCATTTAGGGGTTCTTGAAGGTCTTGAAATTGGAATATGTCTTTCTTCCATACAAGGTTCTTCATTTCTCTCTTGTAATTTGGTGAAACATAATTTACACTTGCTTCAATATTATGTTCAAAATCTTCATTTCCAACATTTTCACCTTGAACATTTTCAATATCAATTTGAATAATTTCATTCCCAATTTAGATATCATGTTCAACATCTTCAAATCCAACATTTTCACCTTGAAAATTTTCATTATCAATTTCAATATTTTCATTCCCAATTTCAATATCATGTTCAACATCTTCAAATCCAACATTTTCACCTTGAACATTTTCATTATCAATTTCAATAATTCCACTCCTAATTTGAATATCATGTTCAACATATTCAATTCCAACATAAAACCTTGAATATTTTCACCTTGAACATCTTCAATTTCCTCTTCACTTGAAAGACCATAGGGGTTAGGTTCACCAATATTTAACATACCTTGTCTTCTCTTTGTATGAATTTCTCTATCTCTTTTTCTATATGCTTCAATTTCTTATTTTATAAGCTTTCTCTTACATTTTTTCTTCCGACAACTTTTGCTCCCCATTATACCTCATAAAAGATGCTAAAAATCATTGCTTATGAAAAATTTCAATAGAAGATGCTCCAAAAAGTTGATCTTTGTCTCTTCCTATCTGAAACCGCATGTGTGTCACCTGCAAACAGAATGTAGGGTCCGTTGGAATGCACAAAAAAACTATGGCCCACAAATCTGATATCCGTTATGATCTGATATCTGATTCATTTCAAAAAAAATTACGATACTTGTAACGGTATAATTTTTGTTCTACAAATCAGATATCCGATTTGTGTACACATAGACCTAAGGGTTAATGGTAGATGGTAGAGGGTTTAAGGGTTAAAGATTTAGGGTTTAAGGTATATGGTAGAGGGTTTAAGGGTTAAGGTTTTATGGTAGAGGGTTATAAGGGTATTGTATCTATGGAAAATTAGATCGTTAGCTAATTAAATCAATAAACATCAAAATCCCATGAAGTAACAAAGCACAAAAGAAATAAACATGAAAATAAAAGGAACAATGTTACCAGAAATCTTCATCTCCCATGGTTCACCTTTGTTACACCTAATTTGCAGCAAATCGGATGAGGCCCTCAGATTTCAAATGAGCAACCTAAAGTAATGTCTAAGCCCTATGCAAATGTTGAAGGATTTGATAGAATAATGCCTATGTCTATGACAATATGCTAAATGAAATAATAATTACTAATGCTAAAATGACTATAATGCCTAAATTTGAAAATGAAGTTGTCAGATCCTGAAATTATGAGCAAAATTATCTTTTATAGAAAACATAATTTTGAGTGGACGGATGAGATTAAATTCTAAGAAAGACCTAGAACGAGAGGTCCAGATTAAATCTAAGAATCCCTAATTAGGGTTAGGGAAAAATCCTTAATTGAATGGTCAGAATAATGTCTCAGATAATCGGATCAACGGTGGAGAATAAATGAGATAAATTAATTAGAAAATAAGGATTTTTGAAAATCAAGAAGATAAAGACTGCCTGATTTGTGAGATTTGAAAAATCAAGAAGATAAGAGTTGGACTGAAGATCAGATTTGGAAAATCAAGAATCTACCCGATTACTTGATTTTTGGAAGATTAATTACCATTTTGAATTAAATTAATTCAAAATATGGATTTTGTGAGACAAATAAATAATCTTTTTCAGATTATTTACCAAAATGGACTGACAATTAAGAAAGTGATGATATTTTAAATAATTTCATTTATTTAAAATGAGAGGAATATTAACTTTGACAATTAAATAATTAAAGATAATTATTTAATTTAGCAGATAAGATTAATTAATTAAATAAATTAATCAATTTATTTAATTAAGACAGTTAGTTATATATTAAATAAATAAATGAAACTTATTTATTTAATAATCAGGAAGAAACATATGATAGAGGGGAATTAAATAAATTAAGAAATTTATTTAATTAAAGGAAGACTTAGACAATTAATGATGTATTTAATAAATAAATAAAATTTATTTATTTAATAATCATAAAGAATAAAAGGACTTGAATTAATTAAACAATTATAAATTATTTAATCAATAGTCGAATGTGGACCAAGGACATAATTAAATGTCTTAATTATGCTAGGACGAAAGTGGTAAAAATGAAGCTTGCAGGCCTAGGTCATTTTTAGGTATCTACATTTTGCCCCTCTTTGTCATAATGTAGCATGTCGCATTGTGACAAAGAAATTAAGTCAAAAATATGCCCCAATGCAAAATAAGATGAGGAAGAATGATGAGGAGGGTTGCGGTATGCCCCCTTGAGAGGATAGACAGGTTCCAAGAACATGGGTGTTCTCTCAAAAATGATTAGAAGACTAGAATATGAAGAGACGAAAAAAATTTAGTGCAAAAGACATGAATGTAATGCTTATATGAGATGGGTGAGAGAAGATGACAAGACTAAAGAAGATGCATGTTAGTTCCTAGACCAAATCCTTCAAACCTTACCATAGGACTTTTAATATTTATTGCTCTTAATCATCATTGGGCAGATTGTTGTAATGGCCAAGAAACACCATGATATGACATAGATCAAGGTGTGCAAGGTTGTACCATCACATAAGACAAACAGTCACAGACAAGGATGATCATGACTCATACTAAGAGCATGATTGCCCCAGTATTTTTGTCATAATCAACCACATGCAGAAAAAGACAAGGACAAATCATGAAACGTTGTTGCTTCTCTAAATCCTATTTCCAGGACATCCTTAAGAAACTAGCAACATGACTACTTGAAAAAGACAAAACAAGTCAATCATCATGATACGCCGCTGCTTCTCTAAATCCCGTAGTTGGGACATCATTGAGAAACGAGTAGCATGATGAAAAATCAAACCAACCATCATAATACATCATTTCTTCTCTAAATCCTATTGTCAGGACATCGCGGAGCAACTAGTAACATGATAGTCCCAAAAAAGACAAAGTAAGACAATCATCATGAGACAACGCTACTTTTCTAAATCCCGTTGTCAGGACCTCGCTAAAAAACTAGTAACATGATGAAAAATCCAAAGACAAGATAAGACAATCATGATACGTCGTTTCTTTTCTAAATCTCGTTGTCAGGATATCACTGAAAAACTAGTAACATGAGTGTCAAAAGACAAGACAACCGTCATGATACTTTGTCGCTTCTCTAAATCCTGTTGTTGGGATCTCGCTGAAAAACTGGTAACATGAGTGTCAAAAGACAAGACAAAAGTCATGATACATCGATGCTTCTCTAAATCCCGATGTCAGGATCTCGCTGAAAAACTAGTAACATGAGTGTCAAAAGACAAGACAAATGTCATGATACATCACTGCTTCTCTAAATCTCAGTGTCAGGATCTCACTGAAAAGCTAGTAACATGAGTGTCAAAAGACAAGACAAATGTCATGATATATCGCTGCTTCTCTAAATCCTGGTGTCAGGATCTCACTAAAAAGCTAGTAACATGATAAAAAGCCAAAAAAGAATGCTAAGTATTTTCCAAGTGTGTCTAGATGTCAAGTTTTAATGATGTCGAGATGATGAATGTTAAAGGTTTCCATATTCAGGAAGGACACATCCTGATTAATGTCGATGTCTAGGAAGGACACATCCTAAAACACCAATGTCAATTTTTTGTTCTTCAGAAGGACACATTTGAAAGAATGGTGATGCCAAGAGGAATGATCCTTAAGTGTCAAAAAGGATCCCTAGAAAATGTCAAATGATAGGGACAATGCCTAGGAAGGACACATCCTAAGGCATAAATGACTGAGGTTATTCTTCAGAAGGATGCATCTGAAAGGTAACCAAGAGTTGATAGTTTGACTGGTTGCGATAATTTGACTTGTTTTGACTAAGTTTGACTTGTGTTGATCATATGACGATAATATACCATGGTGATACGATTGCCATGTTGAATGAATAATTGCCATACTTTGTTTTAGGGGTTTTCACATTTGGAGAAATGATCTATCATGACTAGTAGATTTTTGACATGTGTGCTAGTGTAGTGTCATGAACCCTAATGGACTGACCTAGTGCAGCCTCGGGGGCTCATCGACAGATGGCCTTGCCTACGTCATGTACTCAGAGACCTCATAGTTCGAAAATGACATGGACTGACTGACATGACCGACTTTGACTCCATTTTTAGGATTTTGACATTGATTTGAATGTTTTTGTGTTTTTCTTTAGGACGTTTTATGATGTTTTTGGTCTTTCTTCAAGACATTTTATGATGTTTTTGTCTTTTTTTTAGGACTTTTTATTATGTTTTTATCTTTTTTCAGGACATTTTATGATGTTTTTGTCTTTTTGTCATTTTAGAGGATCGTGACAAATGCATGTGACTAATGCCTACACATGAGAATCCAAGGAAAAACATGATTGTGCCCCTAGTCAAGATGAATACCAATTGACAGGTGATGACAACATTGTTTGACGTGGGAAGGACGCATCCTGAAACAACGTGAGGATGATGATAATGTGATGAAAGTATCGAGGTCTATAGCTAGGTCAGGAACACAGTCAAGTAACAGTTTGGATAATGTGCTTGTATGAATTAGACTCGTTGCATTTGGAATGACTTGGTTAGGACTAGATGGGATGATGATTATCCTTAGACCGTTTGATAAGGGAAAGCCAAGATAGGTGACAGGCATGAAAGGATATGGGGTGGCCTTGGTAAAAGATGGGATACATGAGACTAATGGAATTTTCATATGTTTTTAAGGACTATGTCGTATAAGGACAATAAGACTATGACGGTCAATGACATGATGTTTCGTGAATCGTGTATGACCAAAGGATAGGCATGTCAAGAGTTTTCCCAAAGCATGATTTATGTGTGCCAATTTTATGTCAAGACCAAGATAGGTGGGAAAGTGAATGGAAATGATATGGAAATGGTATGGATCAAATGGTCGGATGCCAATGTCAAGAGGAAGGTCTAGGAGATGAGATGACTTACCCCCAAGTATAAAAGTCCACATAGACAATTTATTTTACACATGACGCCTGTTTGCCAGGTTTTCATCATGGTACTTATCCAAGGCGCCTATTTGCCAAGTTTTCACCATTGGATGAAATTTTTCTCTTTACTATTTTCTTGACTTTTTGATTTTTTTTTTGGTGTCACCAAGATGCCTGTTTGCCAGGTTTTCATCAGGGTGATGATTTTTTTTTTTTGATTTTTTTTTTTGTGTTTTTGATATTGTGGATAGCCTAGATGCTTTAGATTACTATTGACTGTTCTAAATCCACTGACAGTGCCGATGTAGACTGGTGCCATGATATGCCAATAATGTCCTGTCTGAAGTAGTTGTCTTGTTAGGATCATAGCGCTTGTATACAACTGATTGATGTCATTATGGTCCTTTCTGATACTAGAGTTGGCCTTATTAGAATACGTACATCGCGATAGAGTGCCATGAGAGTCCTTGTGGTAAAGAGTTGCTGCCAAGAGGAGACTGATTTGTGACATGGGATCATTGGACTTTAAATGAGATGTAGGGTTATGACGAATGATGGTAGATGTGGAAAGATTGTTTGGACATTTGGATGAATAACTTTTTATTTTCCAAACTTGGGATGGTGGATGACGGATTTTGGAGGGATGGTGTTTGGAACCAACACTTTTATATGCCTTGATTGATGACCATTTTAAAGGAGGTGGACATGTGTTATATGTGGGAGTCCTCTTGTCTTGTGGCTCCACATTGTGATTGAATTTTGTACTTGACTTGGTGTATTTGTTTGATCCAATTTTCTTTGGGAGCCATTTTAATTTCATTTGTCCACTTGTCCTTTTATTTGATTCAATGGCCTTTGACATTTGATTTTGATCTTTTGACTTGTAAGGATTTTGTTTTTGTTTGTCCCAAAGGGGAGGTTGATTCATGATAGAATGATGGTTTATGGTGTGGGTGGACGGGGTGTTAGCAGCAATCTTATGACAGGGATTTCTCATGGATTCCATTTTGACGATTGTATCTAACAAGGTTGCCCCCGGTATTGAGGAGGTACCACTGACAT
The DNA here is from genome assembly GCA_007258455.2 of Sequoia sempervirens. Lineage (NCBI taxonomy): Eukaryota > Viridiplantae > Streptophyta > Pinopsida > Cupressales > Cupressaceae > Sequoia > Sequoia sempervirens. Next base: position 2,647 of record VDFB02153261.1, on the reverse strand, counting down.
CATTTGATTTGCTGTCTGCAGAATAACCAAGACCTTGATGTCTATAATTTTCCTAAAGCTGTATTGGTTCTAGAATGCCTTGCTCGTGTATGCCTAGTCCTTTTCCTTGATATTGCATGCTTTGACAAACTTTGTTGGCGATGGGGTATTTATTGTTTTGAAAGCAAGATGCTAACCCATCATGATGTCTATGGACACTATCACTTGTAATATTTTCATTTGCAAGAAAGCCTGCTCTGACAAAGATAGATGACCCTAGTTGATAAAGTGTCTTAGTTTCATTTTCATGTTGGACATATTCCTGACTGATATCTTTGTCCTGATCATGTGACATGTCAGGTTTAGATGATTCTATTGGTGCTTCCAAGGCAATGTCGAAGCCATCATTATTTTTAGTGTCATAGAACCCAATGGTTTTAGCTATAACTTGATCATATGCAAGCATGTCCCTAGTAGAAGATTCTTGTTTTGGAGGAATATCATCTATGTGTCCCATGAAGGCAAGTGTCTCATCATGGGGAGTGGATGTTGATGAATCATGGATAGGACTAGGTGGAGGTGAATTTGAAATATCTTTCTCATGGATGGGTATATGATCAGATTTCTCATGGATAGGATCTTCATCATTATGGATATCATCTTGATCATAAAAATGATATAGATTATGGATAGGTTGGACGAAAATGATATGACATTGATTAGGAATAGGGATTGATGTTTCCACATGCTTGGGAGTAGACTCTTGACATAACTCTTGGATTGCTTGAATGGAAGTGGAAGGGGATTTCTCATGGAAAGACTTGACATGTTCTTGATGGTCAACATAGGAGCATGAAAGAGGGTGACTTGGACTTATGAAGGGAGACTCTTGAAGTGGCTCAAGGGGTTGTGGATGACATGGTTGACTTGAAGGACTTGGCATGATGTTTGAGGACTCTTTTGTATGTTCAAGTATATGTGTTGAATGACATGGAGACAATTGATTCCTTGCTTGTAGCCCTTGGGTCACATCCTTTATAGGTGGATGGGTGGATTTAGATAATGCCATCAATTTATTTTTTAAATATCTAAATGTAGGGCATTGATTTGATGGAGGATTAGATGATGGTGGGGGTAATGAAGATTTTGATTGGTTAGAAGGTAAAGAGGCCAATGAATTAGGAATCATACATGGTGGCTTATGGATAGGCATTTGATTGGATGGTGGTAAGGGTGCATGAACTAGATTGGTGTTCCCTTTGTCAAAGGTGGCATTAAGACTCAAAGGCTCTTGATTTTGTTGCCAAGGTGGACTTGGGATCCTATGTTCTTGTTGTGATATGGGTGGACATGTTGTTGTGGCTTGTGAGGGGGTGATTTGAAAAGGATTAATGACCAAAGGACTAGGATAGGACGTGGGAACTTGGACTGGACTAGTATATGAAGGACTAGGATAGGACATGGGGACTTGGACTGGAGTAGCATGTGAGGTACAAGGATAGGACATGGAGTCTTGGACTGGATTAATTATTGAATGGCAAGGATATGACATGGAGACTTGGACCGGATCGGTATGGTATGATGTGGGGACTTGACATGAGTTGGTAGATGGTTGATAAGGCATGTAGACTTGGATGGGATTGATAGGTGAAGGGTCAGAATATGACATGGAGGTTTGGAATGGACTAGTGGACAGTTGGCTTCCCTTGTCAAAGTTAGGATAAGGGTGAGTAATGGATGTTTGTTGTGGACTAATGTCATGAATGGTATTAAGTGAATTTTGGTAGTGAGGGTAGATGGATGGAGGACTAGGACTCATGGATTGTTGGTACAGAGGACATTGATTGTCGGTTTGGAGGAATTGTCTCCTAACGTCTAAGGCTTGTTGGTATTGACCTCTACAGAGTAATTGGTATTCAACTTTACTAGCAAGCCTATCAATATGTTGGTGAAGGGAAGACAAGGTGGTGGATGTCATGATGTTAAATGCAAAGTGATAATGACGTTTGTCCAAGGGAAATGACTAATGCAAGGTGATAAAATTGTCAAGAAAGGATGTCAAATGCCAAGATGACAATGAAGATGTTGACTAAGGAAAATGACCAATGCCAAGTCTAGATGCCAAATGAGGACTATGATGGACAATGCCAAGTCTAAGTTCAAAATGAGGACTGAGATTGTTTTCTAATGTCTTGTTGAAAAGTCTGAGTTGTCCAAGGTCGACTGTTTTGTCCAGATTTGTGAATGTTGTGTATAATGTTTGAAAATCTAGAAAACACTTGACAAGCACGATGTTTTGGTGTAAGCAAGCACACATGAGACAAGTACAATCCTAAAAGGCCAAAAGGCCAAGGGTTTGTATACTTGGTATAGCCCACCGATATACCCCGGATTGGTGATAAACACCTTTCCTTCTTGAGAGTGGATAGCTTAGAATTTTAGTGGCATTGGCTCCCCTCCATGGCTCATTAACATCATTTGAGCACACCAAATTTGAATTCTTGGGTAGTGACTTCCCAAGAACTGCTATCTCTACTCAAGGGGATCAGTAGTGAGTGTCTTCGGGCATGATACTGTACCCTGCACTATACCAAGCAAAGGCCAAAGAACGGTTGGACACTAAAACAAGGGGTATTTAATTCGGGCATTCCGTTCATGGGGCATGATC